>MDYQ01000201.1:0-49914 GCA_003024175.1 Planoprotostelium fungivorum | reverse complement strand
AGTACAGAGCGCGCAAACGCTTACAAATGTTTTGCAGAGGATTATCAAACAGAACACAGGAGGCAAGCATTCAGTGCAAGGTGAGTTGTAGAGAAATGGACTATGAGCATACAGAAAGGGATTTGATCAAATGGGGAGTTAGAAGGAGACACCTCTTGACTGCTAGATCTGAACATGTACCATCTGCTGTTTACTGGGATTTAGAGACAAGCAATGATTTGAAGTGATCAAGGCCTGCTTATATTTAGTGACTCAAGGAGGTGCAGGATGGCAGTAATAGGTACAGCAGCAGGAGCGCTGTTTGAAGCATCATCTACCTCCATAAGATCTGTGTAATATGCTTCTTGTTATTGTATGTACACAGCTCTCTCTCAAACAATCCCTTTAAGTTATCGGATTATTCTTCATTCAATTTGCATTTCTTGCCTCTGATTTTTTTATTCTGTATCCTATGTTTTAAGCAGTCTAAAATGCTTGTGGGAGCAGAGGGATTACATCATTGTCATTATATATGCCACTCCACTGTTGAGTCATGGTAAAGTAGTAAATATAGTAAATTTGGTGAGTAAAATTAAAATTAAATAAATAGCAGCAATAGTAAAAATTGGAAATTGGAAATGGTTTATTATAGTAGATTTATGGTAATTATAGTAAGAGTTCAGTGTTTTAGCTCTTTGTATTCATAAAAAAAGAAGATTTACTTGTTTACTATATTTTACTCTGAAATACCCTGAAACTGTTGCACAATAGTTGGTTACATTTATCAAGTGTTAAGGACCTGCAGAGACAGTTCTGATATGGTAACCTTAACATGTCTTGCAATTGGGACACATTAACCTTAATGTGCAAGACAGTCTTGCACAGGTCCTTGTCAAGTGTAGCACAACAATTGCTTCTCATAATAATCTCTGAAAACTGCCATCTGAGTGAACAAGCATGTTAGATGCTTCTTTCCTCAGAACACATGTAAACATCATTAAGATTGGCCTGGCCTTAATGTGATGTGATGGATATGTACTGTTTTGAAAGGTATTCTTGCTGTTGTATCATCATGTATAACCAGCACAGATGTACCCTCCCTTTGCAGTTGCACTGAGCAAAGATTACATCTTGTTTGCTCTATCAAGTGTGGGTATTCTACTAAGATGACTGACAAATGGACCTCTGGAGCCACACAAGCATACTGGAATGGCAGGGAAATTGATGAGGAAATCAAATTTCAAGAAATGGCAATGCACAGGATGCCTAGTGTTGTGCCCAACATTTGACATTACTGATAAATTGGAAAATTCGGAGAAAATTCAGCAACCAAGAAACACATTCAATGTACATCCATTGAAAAGTCGTCTATAATTGTTGGCGCATGATCTAACATGTAAAAACTTTGTTGTGAGTCCTTTTGCCTCTCTTCTTTCCATTGCTTGTTTTATTTCTATCTTTGTTTTGCCTTTCTTTTGTGTTTGTAAGGGTTTCTCTTTTTGGAACCTACCCTTAGTACAGAAAAGCACGCTATTGAAGCTGTCTGGATACATTGTGAGATTGTGGGCCGCGCCTGTGTGTGTTATTGCAGATAGGATTCCGCATAATTCTGCATGATTGATCTCTTGCGCTTCTGTTCTTCCTAAGTTCATCTCATTGTGTCCAATGCCTGCAACACCATAATTTGCTATTCCTTTGTACAGCAACTGACCACCAAAAACGAAGGGATCAAAACAAACAAAGATTTGGTAAGAGATATGAAGAAATAGGGTAACAAAGAAGCTGATAGAATGGCAAGTACTGCACACTCGAAACAGGAGACAAATCAATCACTGAAAATACAAGAGAACACATTAGGAGGATGATGAATAAATCATCAACAGAGGTTTGAAGAAGGAGACAGAAAGTACAGTCAGCGTTCTTCACTCACCATGCAGACCAACACACATTCCCCAGGAAGAAAGAACCATACAGCAACCTGATTACAAAAATTATGACAGGGACAATTTGGACAAACAAAAGAAAGAAACAATACAACCTCACAGAGCGTTCTGACATAATGGAGGAAAGTATTCTTGACTCCCACCAACACGTTCTGGGAGAATGTATTCTCACTAGAGAGCTGTGGGCAAATTTGAAGCAATTCTGGGACAAAAGTAAGGGTTTGTTTTAAAATATTATAACATAACTCAGACACTTGACCAAATCATTGCCGCTCTCGTTACATACCTGTGGACATGCTTGAAACGAAATTTATAAAGATACAGCACACGATACAGACCAAAGTGGGTCACAATTCAAGCCATCCACAAATTAATAACATTTGCCTCAATTAGACGCCTGTCTCTATAGAAGTTGGTGTACATTTTCTGCCCGTCACATCGGATCTTGTCCATATCATCCTGTTGCCAATCACAGCCACGTCAAACATTCAAAAGGTCAATTCAGACGCTCAGACGTTGGCCCCTCGACTTCTCAAGAAGCGTCATATATCATCTTCTGGTGTCTCTGATGTCTTTCAAATGCCTTACAATGCCACCCCCCCCCAACCAAGGTCTACTCAATGGTCTAATCCAACAACACTGCACTAATGGTTACAACACCCCACATTCTGTGGGAAGGCAGCTTCCAGAATTCTCAATGATACCACTGTTGATGATGCCAAAATCGATGTGTGGTATGCCAATGCCCAAGCTGCCAACACCAACGCTGACTGGGAGGGCCTCAGAGACGCCATAGTCCCTCCTCCTACCCAAGGCGCCCCAGCTGGTGAGTCTTAGTCTTTTTATTCTCTTTTCATTCTCTGTATTCTTGTTGCAGTGTTTGTATGCTTCCGTGTTTTGTTAACATCAAACATATTCATATCACATTTTTGTATTCTGTTTGTATTCAGTGCATATTCTACAGACATCATAGTGCATGCTGCAACCGTTGAGGCCAAGGTGGCTGTGATAAGATTTCTGAAAATTCAACATTTATAAGTATCAATGGTACTGATTGAATGATAAGGGCTTCCTGCAGGATTGATGGAATCCACAACAATTATCCAACTCAAAGGATGATGATTCCAGTGAAGAATTGAAAGGATGCAAGGACAGGATTGATGAACATTGTACAACACAATTGGAGGATGAGACATTCCACAACAGTACAACAACATCAACTTGGTTATATCTGTGGCCAAAGTGGTATTGGGAAGACCACGCTTTTGTCTTTGATCCACAACAACATCAAAGAATATGCAGCAAACGCACCAGTTGATGTATGTATTGTATGAGGTATGTGTATAACAAAGACAGGCAACACAAGGAGAAACACATGAGGATCAGACAGAGTTTAGATGGGCGCTGGAACATGCAGTCCATGTGTACACATGGACTTTGATCTCAGTAATTGGAGTCAGCACTAATAATTCCGTCAGTAATGGTGACCAAGCTCAAGCAGGTGTCAGGATGTAGAGCAAATACATGCTGAGCATCGTGGATTACGAAGAGCGAAGGGAAAAGGTAGAATTAACGAATGGATTGTAGATGTAAATAATCGGAGAATAAATGCGCATTTGAATGAGAGCACTCTACGATGTGAGTGAACGACAACAGAATGAGTCATCTAAATGAAATAGGCTTCTACAATCACCTCATCAATGGGACAGCATAGATTGGTGATCACATTGGCTGCACTTTCTAATCTTCCTGTTTCCTCAGACCTTGAGAATGTATTAAATGCAGCAGCCAATCATGGAGGAATTTAAGCCACACAGGATCATAGATTATCAATGCCACACTTCTTGCTTGAGGATTGCATTGCAAAGTTTTCAATCCCATTTCATCTACCTTCTTTAACAAAGAACATCAGATGGCAGGACTTTGAAGAGGTATCTTCACTGTCGTTATTTATAATAACAGCCACAGATAATTGCTCAGTATCAGTCAACATATCTTCCTCTTTCGCATCTTTTGTCAACAAATTTTCATCCTCTACACGCTCTGGTCCAAAGGTCGAAGCAACAGGGTTGGTCCATAAAAGAAAGAAAAATTTAAAAAAATGGTTTGACAAGGATTTACAATTCTGCATGAGATTGATGTGGTGAAATGATACCAAATCAAGATAATCTGTCTCAGATGAATGCCAAGTAGACAGGTTCTATTACCCGTGGTGTTTACGTGTGGGTTCTTTTGTGCTGACAGATTCGCACTGTGGCATCCTCATCTCGTGCTGATATAGCTTCACAATAAGAATAGCTAATAACTCTAGTGTGGTCAGTGTTACGAAGAGAGAGCATTTGAACAGAAGAATGGACAGCCAGCTTCGTATTGGTAATATTATCCGTCTATTTCAAAAAAATTGATTGTTGCATCCTGCACAATGCAAAACTTGAGCAAAACTATTGATGTCAAATATTATCATCAAGATCTCTCACCTGGCTTGATCTTCAATGCAAACTTCCTCAGTCGATAGAAATCCGGGACTCGATCAGTCGACCTGAATATCGTCATTCACCACCATCATCACCATCATCTCACTTCTGTACACACAACTGATACGTCGGTCTCACAGCCTTCGATTTTACATAACCCTGCGGTGGATAGATGTCGTAACACGCCATTATGTCTTCCACTCTCTCATTCTCTTCTTCTCGGTAGATCTGCAGGTCCCCATAACCCTTCCTCGATGTCTGTTTCGCTCGGACAATCGTAGTGGCTATTCCGTTCGCGTTGCAAGTGAACTCTCTGGAAGCTTTGTACCAGCCACGACATTTGCCTTCGATGTTGGTCGCTTCTGTCGCTTTGATGAGGGCAGACGGTTCTTTCGTCATTGACTTGTTGTTGTCATCGTCTATGCGTGTATAGGTTGATCTCAATACGACGTAGCCCAGTCTCTTCAGATGGAGGTATGCCGTGTATTGTTCGAAGCCGATGGATGACAAAGCGAGAGATGTGATGTGCTGTACAGACAAAGGTAGACCGTATCGAGTGACTTCGATACAGCCGCAATCAGATAAAAATCTGTATCAAATGAGTGAGACGAGTTGAATGCAGGTCAACGATGGCTCACGCTGCCTCTTCTGGGTACAGAAAGAGTTTTCCATTGAGAGAACGACCCATGTGACTGATCATTTTCCCATGCTTTACTGTAATCTCCACCGAAGCGAGTTCGTCAGACCACTGTCCCTGACATAATCCTTTCCTGATCACATCAATTATTTATACATTCGTCCCCCTCACCTCCTCGTCTTTCGATCCACTTCAGTAGATATGACAGAAAAGAACTCTCGTCGTTTCTGTGCCACAATGATCTCTCCTTCTCCACCCACATTCTCAAAATCTTTGCTACCCTTCTTCAACTTTTTCTTGGCTACGGGGAGTGCATCGTCAAAGTTGAGGCGAATCTTCTGGCCTTCCATCGCACAAAATTTGGGCACCCATGTTGAATTGAGCCGGGGCAATTGTAAACGAAGCAAGAAATCGCCTTCCAGAAATAGGCAGAACATGCAATGAGGAGCCTTATCCTTGTGTACCTTGTAACTCTTTTCTATCATGTCACGGCCATTTCTGTGGCGTCACCGGACCAGTCGGCTCTTTTGGATTTTCGAGCGACGTTAGGCAATCCACCCCCATCTTGGACTGGTGGGTCCAAAGACAATACGGAATATCAGACATTAATCGGTTTGAACAGGCTCGACCGCATCTTGCCAAAATGTAAGTTCGGGGTGGTTGGGCGTCATCTGTGATGCCAACAATCGCGTCTCCTCACTCATCCTACAAAACACCAACTCGAATGGTAATTTCCCTTCGAGCTTCACCTCTATGACTGCCCTGAGTACTCTGGCGCTGAGCAGCAATTATCTCTCGGGAACTGTCCCCGATCTCTCTCCTCTGTCTAAATTAGTCGAAGTGTGAGCCAGATCATCAATGTCTCATTTGGCTCACTTGTGGAAGGTACCTCGGACGAAACGCCTTTACGGGAGCCATTCCGAATCTACCGAGCACCATCAAGTACGCAGATTTCTCTAACAATTGTTTCACCTCCATCGCCACCTCTATCAATCTGCCCAGTCTACTGCAGTTGACCGTGCAGAATAACTCCATAACGGGTGGGTTCTTTTCAGTAGAGTCGAGTTAAAATCTACAGGTTTAATTCCAGATGGTCTGTCCGCTTCTTCATCCTTAGTGACACTGTGAGAATCGAGAATCCATTTCATCATCGGCACGGTCGATGTGATCATGAAGAGTGACCTTTCATCAGGAATCTAAATGGAAACCAATTCAACGGAAATATACCTCTACTACCCGCCTCGTTGACCTTCTTGGGATTGGGAGGAAATTCACTGACTTCTCTTCCCAACCTGAATCAGCTGACCAACTTGACCTATTTCAACTTTAGCGGGAATTCATTCGTCACGAGCTTACCGAGCCGTCTACCCCCCTCCCTCATATCCCTGTGAGTGAGTAATCGAGGGATGGCGATTGACCCACACAGTGACTTGACCAATTCTGGATTCAGTGGAAATCTCAGCAGCGGATTTAGCTTTCTACCGAATTTAACCAGTCTACTCCTGGGAGGAAACCAGATTGTGGGAACCGTACCAGATTGGTTCTGTGAGTTATGCATCTGCTCAGCATCGTTCTTCACTCATGATTGTCTCAGCGAACGTCTCGTTCGTCGCGTTAGCATTGGATGGCAATCAATTGAGCGGCAACCTTCCGGTGATTAACGGTAGTCTGTTGACTCTGTGTAGATTAGCGCAGAGTACGAGCTCCGTGGGGTTCACGTGCAGTACTAACATACCGAACATCTGTGTGGGAACGCAGGCGGCCAGTGTGTGTCTTGTCTCTCAGATCGAGGCCTCGGCTCTGTCGGATGCACGCATCAGTCTGGGCGTCAGCACTTCGATGTGGCCCGGGTCAATCGTGTGCTATTCGAACGGATCCAGTAGCTGGACCGGTGCGTTCACGTGTTCTGATCATCATTCTTCTGATCATCATTCTTCTGATCATCATTCTTCTGACCTCATCATTCTTCTGATCATCATTCTTCTGACCTCATCAGGCGTCAAGTGCGATCCGACCATCGGATCCATTACCCAGATATCCATCGGCACCTGGGGCATCACGGGAACGTTTCCCGCATCGATGTCATCACTCACTCGTCTCTTCTGGATCTACGCTCCCGATAACTCGATCAGCGGTTCGATTCCGGACAATCTGAGCACGAAGATGGTGTATCTGCATCTGGCCAACAATCGTCTCAACGGCTCCATGCCGACCTGGATCTCCAATTGTGCTTCCATGGCTCTCTTGTGAGACTCATTCCTCTCTATCGTCTGTTACTCATCACCACAGAAATGTGAAAGGCAATTCGATGGGAGGAAATCTACCCAACATCGTTGCCATGCCTCAGATCGGACTCTTTGACGTTTCGGGTGAGAGATAAACGATGATGGAACGAGCGACTGAACGAATGAGGAAACAATCTATCTGGTTATGTTCCTTCGGATGTATCCTCTCTCACTTCGCTGCAATATTAGTGAGTCATTCGGTATGCATCTATCAATTGACGCACACAGCGATGTCTCCAACAACAACATTGCGGGCACTTTCCCCATCTTCCCGACATCCATTCAATACATGTGAGTGATAAGATCATCGAAGAATGACCGTGATCCAGTGGAATGTCTCGCACTTCACTGAATGGAGCGATGTATTCTCTGACTTCTTACATCAATCTGATCAGTCTGTGAGTGGAAGATATTCCGACGTAAAGATGACAGTAAACAGATCGCTCCAGGGTTGTGGATTGAGTGGAACGATACCCTCCCTGCCGATCACCTTACAGAGGATCGATCTGAGTGGAAACCAGTTCACTGGTTCATTTCCAAATTCACTGTCTGCGATGAGCTCTCTGACGTATCTCAACTTGAGCGGAAATACTCTATCTGGGTTGCCTTCGTCCCTTCCTACATCACTCGTCTATCTGTGAGTATCTATTAAAATCAAATTTGAGTAAGACAATACAGCGATCTGACCAATATGTCCCTCACGGATGCATTCCCTTTCTACATCGGTAATTTGAACAACCTGAACACTCTCTTGTGAGTTTGTCTTTACATGAAGTCAACTGACACCGCGAAAGATTGTCAGGCAACCAACTCACCGGTGTACTACCCAGTGCCTTGGGTGAGTATTTGATTCTACATTGCATCTAAATTTGTCAGCGTCGCTTCCACTGGTTACTTTAAACATACAAGGCAACCAACTGTACGGAACTCTGCCGGCACTCAACCCTTACACTCTGACCACCTGCCTATTGGCTCAGAACACTACTGACGTGGGCTTCTACTGTACGGCTCAGCTTCCCTACGTTTGCTCTGGCACTCAACTGATCAGTATCTGTCGCATTCCTTCCTCTGAAACGAGTGCCCTTCTCAACCTGCGATCGTCTCTCGGTATATCCACTTCGTTCTGGCCGAGCAGCCCTCAGTGTTACACCAACACTTCCACTTCGTGGCCGGGTGAGTGTACAGAGCCCATGTATACTGACTGTAGAAGGCGTCAGATGTCTGGCAACGTGGGGAAATATGTACAGTATGACCGTGTCGTCCATGGGGCTGTCCGGAAGATTTCATCCCAGCATGTCTTCCTTCTCGAAATTGGCTTATCTGAATGCAGCATATAATAATCTTCAGGGACCCATACCCGATAATCTGAGCACGGGTATCACCTATCTCAATCTCAACGGGAATCAGATGAACGGTACCATTCCAAGCTTCTTATCCCAATGTCTGAGCTTGAGCATACTGTAAGTAAAATGGTTCACGTGCGTGAGTTGTTGACGTATCCGCAGTGATTTGGCAGGAGGAAATCAATTCCAAGGAAATCTACCGAACCTGACAGCCATGACACAATTGACTCTGCTAGACCTATCGTACAATAACTTTTCCTCCAATCTACCCAGCCTGATCACTCTGACCTCCATCACAAAGATCGATCTGTCCTACAACAACATCACCGGTACTCTGCCATCCTCGCTAACAATGTTGACATCTCTCACCTACCTGTGAGCTCCGTCCGTCATGACACCGATTGACGTTCCTAGCGATCTCTCTCGCAATCGATTGTCAGGAGCCATGCCCGTTCTTCTACCCAAACTGCAGTTCATGTGTGTACACGCTCTCACGCTTTTTGACATCGTCCAGTGGTCTCAGTTTCAACTCTCTCAGTGGTGCTCTGTACGATCTGTCTTCTTTTTCCGGTCTCATCACACTGTGAGAAGACGTGACAAATGCGTTTTAACATTCGGATAGGAGATTGGCTGGCACGGGATTAACGGGTACGATACCAGGCCTTCCGGCTTCAATTCAAGAACTCAATTTGGGATTCGGTTCTTTCTCCAGTACATCTCTCCCTCCTTCTCTGGCCGGTATGATCACTCTAATCAGCCTCAATCTCAGCGGTAATCGCTTCTCTGGACCTCTTCCCTCTTCTCTCTCTATCTATCTCAATACCATGTGAGTGTTGACATCCCTCGTCTGTCTGATGACCTCAGTGATTTCACTAATTGTGGTTTGAACGGAACTATCCCATCCTACATGGGGAAGATGAATTTCTTGAAAACTTTCCGCGTGGCCGGAAACAATTTGACTGGATCCGTTCCCTCCAACTTTGGTGAGACCCTAATCAATGATTGATCTGACTGGACATCAGGCTTCCTCTCTTTCGCGTCATTCAACATCGCAGGAAATCAATTGAGTGGCATACTACCCACCATCAAATCGACGAGCTTGGTCGAATGTCAATTGGCTCAGTCCACCATCAACAAGGGCTTCACTTGTACTACTGTTCTGCCGAACGTGTGTACAGCTGGCACGATTACCAACCTCTGCGTCATACCTGATGCTGAGATGTCTGCTCTAATGGACCTGAAGACGAGTCTCTCCGTCTCTTCTTGGTCGGGCTCGCCGATCTGTCAGATGAACGGAAATACTGGTTGGACCGGTGAATTTGAATCAAAAGACAGAGATCTTCACTGACTTGATGTCAGGAGTCAGCTGCCTTCCCATCGGATCGATCTCATCAATCATCATAGTCAATCAACTTAGAACGGGATCTCTTCCATCATCGATGTCAGCTCTCTCTCAGTTGATCACTCTGAATCTGTACGGTAACCAAATTAACGGAACACTTCCCAGTGGAATGAGCAACAACCTTCAGACTTTGATTCTGAGTGGCAATCGTATGACAGGATCCCTTCCTTATTTCGTGTCCTTGTGTTATCAGATGATCGATCTGTGAGTTCACTGCTTGTCATCTCCAATCTTTTCTTATAATCGGTTTCACGGCTGATCTGTGCAGGGAATTGAGAGGAAACAGCTTCTCCGGATCTCTTCCTATTCTAGTCGCTATGCCCAATTTACAGATAGCGGATCTGAAGGGCTGTAGATTCAGTGGCAGTATTCCCTCTGACCTCTCCACTCTCACCTCCCTTCAATACTTGTGAGTCCTCGTAATCACTCCATCTGACCCCTTCAGAGATCTCTCTTCCAGTGTCCTCGTGGGGTCGTTTCCTCTCTTGTCTCCCTCCATCACATACATGTGTGTCATCCTCTCCATCTCTCTCTCATTGTCACAGAGATCTCACGGGAAGCTCTCTCTCTGGCTCACTCTACAGCATGTCTGCCTTTTCCTCTCTGACCACCTTGTGAGTATTTTCTCTTCGTCACCTCTCTCTTTTCTCTCCCTTCTCATCTCTTCTCTTCAGGAGACTTCTCGGCAACAGTCTGAGTGGAGTCATACCCGCATTACCTTCGAGCATTACCTATCTTGATTTCACAAACAACTATTTCTCGGGTCCTTTCCCCTTGTCTATCACGTCCATGTCGTCATTGAGTTATCTGTGTAAGCTTCATCTCTATACTGATCTCTATTCTAACCCATCTCACTCACATCTTCTAGCCTTGTCTGGGATTACCATCAATTCATCGATACCGTCCAACCTTCCCTCGAGTCTGCTCACTCTGTGTGTACCCAATCATCAATTTTCATCTCTCAAAGAATCATCTGACTCTTGATCTCATCTTCACACAGAGATCTATCCAAGACAAAACTAACGGGTGCATTCCCCTCATGGTTACCAACGACGTTACCCAATCTCACGTATCTATCTCTGGCGAATAATTTTCTGAGTGGATCCCTCCCTTCTTCTCTCTGTGAGTCATCAATGAACGATGAGAGCCTGATGACGCCCAGCCAACTTGGCGTTGACGAACATTGATATCGGTGGTAACCTGCTGAGTGGAATCCTCCCCCTGATCAATTCGTCTCGTCTGAGTGTCTGTAATCTGGTTCAGAACACGGTCGCAGTCGGTTTCTATTGCGACTCTCTCCCTCCTTCCATCTGCACGGGAACTCAAGTGACCAACTTGTGCATCATTCCCAGTGCTGAGGTGTCAGCCCTCTTGGACATCAGATCAAACATATCAGTCCCTACCATCGTTTGGTCGGGTACACCTGTGTGCTATCGAACGGGTACTACTTCGTGGAATGGTGAGAACATTCACATTTACATTCATCGATCTACTGTGTACCTCATTTAACTAACCTGGAATAGGAGTTTTATGTCTTTCCAGCGGAAACATATGGAAGGTGTCGATTGGCTCGTACAACCTGAGAGGTAGCCTACCGGCAACCATGTCCAGTCTGAGCAAGATGACATACTTTTACGCCGGAAGTAATTCTATCAGTGGACCCCTACCCAGCAACTTGACGACTGGTATTGTATACTTTAATATCAATGCGAATAAGATGAACGGTACATTACCCCAGTGGATATCTCTATGCCAGAATATGGCCATCCTGTGAGTCTATTTATCTTGATCTCGGAAAATTACCACTCACTCTCTTCAGAAATCTGGGACATAATCAGTTCACAGGACCCATACCTGACCTATCTGGCTGGACACAGTTGCAACAATTGGACCTCTCCTACAATTCCCTCTCGGGCTCATTTCCCTCTGATTTCACGACCTTCACGTCCTTGTCTTACCTGTGATTCATTTCTAATTCATCCTCACTCACTCGTGCAGTGACCTCTCGTACAACCAGCTCACAGGCTCTTATCCTACAATCTCCACAGCTATGGTTCATCTGTGAGCGAGATGTACACACGCATCAGTTGACCATGCATACAGTGATCTGAGTGGATTAGTGTTGACTGGAAGTCTCTACAACATGCTCGGCTTCACCAATCTGACTTTTCTGTGAGACGATTAGATTCTAGTTGGAAGCTGACGAGAGAAGGCAACTTCAAGGTTGTGGCCTGGGAGGAACGATAAACAGATTACCTGAAACACTCCGAGTGTTGAACCTCGGGGGAAATCAATTTACGGGCCCATTTTCCGGCATTGATGTTGCCAGCATGACTCAGTTAACTCAATTCAACCTCAGCGGCAGTGTCATGGACAGTTTGTTTCCCACTAATCTCTCCTCTTCCCTCGTATCACTGTGAGTCGCCTTCATTCACTCTTCTCCTCACATTTTCCAGAGATCTGACTAATTGTTCCTTTACATCTGAGGGCTTTCCGTCCGTGGTGCTAAACCTCACAAATCTGTTCCAGCTTTATCTGGGAGGGAACAACATCAGTGGAGGGGTGAGATTGCATAACATACGAATCTGACTCGACCAGATTCCTCAATCAATCACCAATCTGGCCAAATTGGGAAGGTTCCACGTGGAGAACAATCCGTTGATGGGAGGGAATATCCCCAACATGAAGAGCATGAGCACAATCTATGATTGTCTCATTGGTCCTGGTTATCTGTGTATCAATGGGGTGATTTGATCAATGGATTCATCTCTAATTCGTCTCAGTCTTACCTCCCTGCATCGTGCACTACACCTGGCAGTGAACTAGCGTGCATCATCGTCAATGATCAGACGACTGCCCTGGTTGACGTGAGAAACGCTCTCAACATCAGCGATTGGGTCGGTCTTCCCGTTTGTGGAAAGGATCTCTCAGTCACCGGCTGGTCAGGTGATCAGATGTCTCTCCTACTCTGTTGACCTCGCTTAAGGTGCTTCATGTGATTCGGCAGGAAACATCGTGTCGATCAACCTGGCAAACAGAAATCTCAGCGGAATGGTGGGATGGAATAGACGAGTACAATGATGATAGACGATAGATACCTTCTTCCTTCACACAGTTGAGCAAGCTTACCTATCTCAACTTGTACAACAACAGTATTTCGGGTCCTTTTCCCGGTATCTCTACCATGGACCAACTGACTTATCTCGATCTTTCTTACAATCTCTTTTCTGGGCCTCTTCCCTCCTCCTTCTCTACGAATCCTGCATTGACCAACATGTGAGCAGCTGTCTATTCACTCCATCTGATCTCCCCGCAACAGTGTACTCTCACATAACGATCTGAACGAGACTCTTCCCTCCGATATCTCAAATTTGTTGTATCTGTCTCAGTTGGACCTCTCTTACAATCAATTTACCGGCCCTTTACCATCGAATTGGTCCTCAACATCCCTCGCCACGTGGAACTTGGGGTCGAATTTCTTCAATGGATCATTACCCATTCTACCACCCTCCATCTTTCAGGTGATTGCTCGTTGTGCTTCTCACTCGATTGATCCGACGATCAGATGAATGTCTCGCACAACAACATGTCTGGAACCCTTTCGAATCTGGCGACCCTAGTCGCTCTAAGCCGTCTCGACATCGTATGTATCTCTTGAACCTCTCATACTCACTTGCACAGAGTAACAATCAATTCGATGGCTCTGTTCCGTCTTCATTTGGTGATCTGCTTGGTGTGTTAAATTTGTCTGACGGAATACAGGGAACATACATTTTTCTGTACTTAATATCGGAAACAACCAATTGGGAGGAACACTACCATATATCAATACAGATCGACTGGATGAATGCAGTCTACCACAGAAAACACAAGCGAAGGGTTTCTATTGCACGGGTTCTGTCCCCTCTGCCTGCTCCCCTGGAGGGTCGATCAATACGTGCATCATTCCTCTCCTACAATACACAGCTCTCTTAGATCTCAGAGCTTCTCTCAATGTCCCAACTCCTCTCTGGTCCAATGATCCAGTCTGTTTCACCAACAGCTCTACCTCCTGGAAAGGTCAGTCGAATTCTGATGTACGATCGTGACAGAGATAGGCATACAATGTGATCCCACTGGAGCTATCGTGTACATCACATTGGATGGTATGGGACTACTGAATGGATCCCTCCCGCTATCCATGTCACAGTTAGAGTCTCTGCAATATCTGTATGCCTCGGGTAACAATATCACCGGATCCATTCCTCAAAATATGAGCACATCCATCGTGTTCTTCTATCTCTACAACAATCAATTAACGGGTTCATTGCCCTCCTGGTTATCCCAGTGTAATGGAATGGTTTATCTGTGAGTCGATTGTATCTACGGATTGAATATATCAGTTGACAATCTACAGGAGCTTAGGAGGAGGCAATCGTTTGACTGGAGTGATACCTGACATTAGCAACATGATCAACCTGGAGCAGTTGGATCTTTCTGGAAATTCTCTATCCGGTGTCATTCCCTCTGATCTCACTGCTCTCAAATCTTTACGTGTCCTGTATGTATTCTTACCCTCTTCCTATTCTTTTTTCATCTCGTATTTATCATCATTTCACAGTAACCTAAATCATAACAACATCTCCGGCACTTTCCCCGCTCTGTACCCGGCGAACCTCCAATATGTGTAAGGTTCTCTTTCATCTCCCTATCTCATCACTACAGTGATTTTATTGGAAGTTCCCTCACTGGCACTCTCTATGACACATCCTCTTACCAGAACCTCACAACACTGTACGTCATTTCTTTTATCCTTCCTCTTATTTGTTCGTCTTTCTCATCTTCCCAGGTTGTTGAACGGGAACAAAATGAATGGACCCCTCCCTGTCTTGAGTGCATCCCTTCAACAATTAGATTTGGGTGGAAACCGCTTCACTGGCGCTGTGCCTTCATCACTTGCATCCGTCGGCAGCTTGCAATTTCTCAACCTCAGTGGAAATATCTTGACTGGACCTCTTCCATCGTCCCTAGCCTCATCTCTTACAGTCCTGTGTGTTAACACACTTTTTCGATTGACTGACTCTCACCAGGGATGTAACGAACAACATGATGATTGGAACAATACCCTCTTATTTGGGGAGTCTCTCCAATTTAAATCAACTCCTACTTGGAGGAAATCTTTTTAATGGATCCCTTCCTGCTTCGCTCGGTACGTCCGTTATTCTTCCTCCTTCTCACCCTCCTCAGCCGATTTGAAGCTGAACGCGTTCGTCATCACGAACAACCTACTCACTGGATACATTCCACTTATGAACGATCATCGCATGGCGACATGCAGTATCGCCCAAAATACAATCGACATTGGATTCCTGTGCACCTCTCCCCTTCCAATGGCATGCAGGGGACCTCTCAATGGGCTCAATCTCTGTATCCTTCCCCCCTCTGAGAACTCAGCTCTGTTGGACCTCAAGGCAAATTTTCAAGTCAGCGATACCTACTGGGCCGTCCCCCCTCTGTGTTACGGCAACGGCTCTACTTCCTTCCAGAGTGAGATCTGCGGTATGGATGAGACTGAACGCACCAGGTGTATCGTGCAGTCTCACGGGATCCATCACAGTCATCGACATGACGTATCTCAAGAGTCAAGGAACGTTCTCCCCCTCCATGTCAGCCTTCCAGCAATTGTTCCGTCTGTCTGGTGATGGCAACACGATCGTCGGAGGACTACCCGATGGAATGAGCACGCAGTTCACCTTCTTGTCTCTTCCCTCTACGGGAATGTCTGGTCCCCTACCCTCTTGGCTATCTTCTTGCTCTAACATGGCTCTCCTGTGTGTCATACATTCATCATCGATTCGCTAAATGATGACCAGAAATCTGGCGGGCAACAGCTTCACTGGAAATCTTCCCAACTTGACTGCGATGGCACCGGCTGCTCTGATCCTGCTTAATAATAACAAACTGAATGGATCTATACCCGATCTCCATGGATCCACTTCGCTCACAAAATTGTGAGATCGTTCGTTTCATTCAATGATTCACACTCACAGGGACTTATCCAATAACTTTTTATCGGGTACCTTTCCACCGCTTCCAAATTCTCTCACCTATTTGTGTGTATACTGATCTTTCTCATCCAATTCATCCAATCCAGAGATCTGAGTGGGAACAATGTATCAGGACCATTGTATAGCATGTCCGCCTTTAACAGTCTCATTTGGCTGTGAGTAATCCTCTTATCATTAGCATCCTAACATCTCTACAGAAATCTCCACCAAAATTCGATGAATGGAGACATACCAACGCTTCCATCGTCCCTGCAGAGACTCGATTTGGGAGGAAATCATTTCACCTCCAGCGTCTTCCCCTCATCGATTGCGATGATGAATCATCTCACCTATCTCAGTCTCAGTGGTGCCCACATACCTGCTCCCTTCCCCGCTTTTCTCCCACTTCCACTCAACTTCCTGTGAGTGTGTCCCCTCGTCTCTCATTGAACCTCTCAGGGATCTGACCAACGGTTCACTCTATTCCCCCTCTTTCCCTCAGGTCATATCCAACCTGACCGCTCTACAGCAGCTTTACCTGGGAGGGAATAACATCAGCGGTCAGGTACACAAACTAAGACGAATCGTATCGTTGAAATGTTGTAGATTCCCTTTTGGCTGACGACACTGAGTGAATTGAACACATTCCACGCGGAGAACACTCAACTGGGTGGATCTTTTCCCAATTTGAATTCACTTTCCATTCGTGACTGTTACTTGACCCCCGGCTACGTGTGTGATGTGAGTGTAAACTTGAAATCGTTGCACTCAAGACCAATTCAGGTGGAGATTCCTCCCCCATGTGGCACGAGCATCTGCATCACATCAGAAACTGAGACTCAGGCGATGAATGAGCTGAGAATTGCCCTCAACATCACAAAATGGACGGGAAGTCCGGTGTGTCTGACGAGTTCCTACATGCCCGGTTGGTCTGGTGCGTTCATTCGTCTCTCTTCATCTTGACATTGGAAGGTGTGCGATGTGGTAGCACTCAGCACGTCACGTACATCGATCTCTCGTACCTTGGACTGTCTGGTCAGGTGAAATTCCCCATCGTTTCACACAGTTGATCGATATCAGATACCGGCCAGTCTGAGAGATCTGGTATACTTGCAATATCTCAATCTTGAAGGAAACAATATCGAGGGCGCTTTCCCTGACGTCTCTACGATGCTTCAATTGGCTTTCCTCAATTTGAATTACAACCACTTGAATGGTAGCATTCCTGAGGAAATATCCCCTCTCTCCAATCTACAAATCTTGTGAGTGTCACTTCTCTTTCATTCGTGACGACATCAGGTGGGCCGCGGGAAATGCATTCACCGGACGAGTGCCAGCGGCAGTGACCAAGCTATCATCCATACAGAGGATCGACCTGTCGGACAATCAATTATCAGGACCTCTGTCTGCTGATTGGACAAGTTGCACAGCACTGAGCTATCTTATCTTGAACAACAATGAGATCAACGGCTCTTTTCCCCATTTACCTCCATCTCTCTTGCAGGTTAGACGTGTGGATTGACCTGACCTCATTTGATTACCTCAGATTGATCTATCGAACAACAATATGACTGGAGCCCTGCCCAACTTCACAATGGTTTCTCTGTCCGTCTTGGATGTATCCAACAATAAGTTCCACTCCAGTGAGTGTATTCGATTGCGAATCGAATTGATCTTGCCACAGAATTGCCATCACTCCCGCACAATCTAACGAAATTAATCTTGTGTCCCAATCACGTTGAGGGTGCATGGAGTAGCGATCTATCCTCTATGATCTACCTCCAACACATATCCTTGAACTCTTGTGGAATGTCAGGAGCTATCAATGGTATCGAGCAGCTCACTTCACTTGTCACCTTGGATCTCTCCAACAATAACTTTACTTCCACCGTCCTGGCTAAATTGAGTTCACCGTCTCTCAACCACCTGTGAGCTGATCCTCTTACATGTGTTCTCATAGAATGTCAGTGATTTGAGATTCAATCAATTCAACGATGACATATCAACGATCGCGTCATTACCTCCGGGCGTCACCTTCCTCGGACTATCGAACAACAATTTTTCTGGAGTCATTCCATCCAATGTTGTTCAATTCAAGCAGGCCACCAACTTCTATATGTCCAACATGCCCGCAATCACGGGTGACATCCACTCGTTCGTGCACAGTGGCTGACCGGATCAGGACAACTACCCACCGGATTCAATCTGTGGTCCAATTTGATGGAGTTCGATGTCTCCAACAACTCCATCAATGGATCCCTTCCCTCTTTTGGAGGAAATTACGGTCTACAAGTCCTCGACATCGGTTTGAACCAACTGTCATCCGGTGAGTTTTCTCTCGAGAGTGCAACTCACCCTTTCAGGAATTGACTTTCCTCTGATTGTGTCGGGTCATCTTCAGCGTTGCAGGCTGTGGCCGCAGAAGAGTGACATGGCCTATTCCTGTAAGAACGATGTTCCCTTCGCCTGCCTCAATCCCGGTCAATGCTCGGTGTTCTCTGGTGACGTCTCTGCTGCTCTCTTTGACCTCAGAAAGACCTTCAGTATCTCTCAGTGGTCTGGTGCTCCTTCTTGTGACTGGGCTCAGATCTCCTGCAACATGTGATCCTCTCAATCTTTCGATAACTACTCACCCAACGCAGTGTGGGCCAAATTGAAAGGATCGATCTCTCTTCATTGGGCATAGCAGTCAAGAATGCTCAAATACCCTCCACCATCGGAGGTCTGGGCTCTACGTTGACCTATCTGAACATGGCTGGACTATCCCTCTCCGGTACTGACTCATCCTTCGTACATCCTCTCATTGTCACAGGTCCCATACCTTCTAGTTTGTGGGCTTTGAATGGATTACAATATTTGAACCTACAGGATAACGGGTTAATTGGCAGCCCAACAGGGTTAGGCAGCCTGTTGGACTTGCGTTATCTCAATTTGGGAAGCAATCTCCTCTCGGGCCAATGGCCATACAGCATTACTCTTCTCACCAAACTGATCTATCTGTGAATTGTCTATCTCAATGGATGGAACTGATATCATTCTAGCGATGCATCGAGCAACAGTTTCGTTGGAAGCTTGCCAGACCTGTTTGGGAATATGAATTCCCTGACCATCTTCCAATTGAGCAAAACTGGCTCCTTGAGCGGACCTCTACCTGCGTCTGTCAAGATGCTCTCACAACTTCAGGTACATTCCCCCAACACTCACTTCATATCATTCACTGTCCTCCGTCTCTCATCTAATGTCTCTCCGTAGGTCTTGAATATCGCTCAGTGTGGTCTCAGCGGACCCATTCCAGCCGGTGTTCCTGCGGGAAACAGCTTGATGACTGTGGACATGAGGTAATCTCCAGATGATGTATTCCACTCACGACGGCAGTAATAATGCATTTGTGGGGAATGTGCCAGATTTCACGGCCCACAGGGGGCTGGAATCCATCTCCCTTCGGGGTAATACCTTCACGGGAAGCTTAACCTCCGGTTACAACGGAATGGTCAACTTGACCACCGTCGATCTCTCCAACAATCGTCTCTCAGGCATTCTCCCCACCTTGGACAATTGTCCCTCCCTTCTAACGGTTCGTCCTCTCATCTCCTCCTCTGACAAGTGCAGATGGATCTCTCTGATAATACCTTCACTGGCGCTATTCCTGTGGGCTACGGAAGCAGCCTACCCTCTCTTCGCTACCTCGATCTGTTGATGCATCTCCGCTTTATTCGTCTCACATTCTCCAGGAGCTTCAATCAGTTAACGGGAACGACTCTACAAGGAACGAAGGGTATCACTACTAGTCTAGAGACGTTGCTGCTGAATAACAACAATCTCACTTTGGTGGGATACATGTTGGGGTGAGTACATTCACCTGCTCAAGTATTGACGGGCGTCAGTTTTACGATGTTGAAGCAGCTCGACCTCAGTTCGAATAAGCTGTCAGGATCCATAGGAGACCTTCGTGACCTGAACTTGACGAGATGTGTTCTCCACTCTCAGATCACCACTACAACTCGACTTCTCTGTGATTATCCTCTGCCCCCCGTGTGCATCAGCACCCTCTTGTGCGCCATTCCTTCCACTCAGAGCAATGCCCTCCAATCGTTGGGTGGTCTCATCAACACCCCCTCTTATTGGACATCCACTCCTAGTTGCTCTTGGAATGGAATAGGTCTCATCCATCACTCGTATCACATCCCTTGTATTGACGATGACAGGATGCGATACACAGGGAAGAGTGACATCCATCCAACTCAATCGAGTGGATCTTTCCAATCGAGCCTTCCCCGCTCAACTATCCAACATCGACACCCTACAAACATTGGTCATCAATGGATGTAACCTGACGGGAACGATATCCCTCTCCTCTTCTCTTCCCGCTTTGACCACCCTGTGAGGATCACGTTTGTGCCACGCTGACTCGCTCAGAAATCTGGCCCACAACCGTCTCGTGGGAGGTCTCCCAGCCTTCAAAAACACACCGAATCTTCAGTACCTCAATCTGTCACTCAACCAACTGTCAGGTGAGTGGTGTCGGGTGATATGGATTGAATTTCATCAGGAAGCGTTCCCGCGTCGATGAAAGGAATGCAGAAACTGGAGACATTGGATCTATCGGGTAATCAACTGTATGGCCTCATACTCAGCTCTGTCTCTCAATTGCCTAGTCTCAACTTCCTCAACATCTCGAATAACCAACTGAGTGGTATCCTCTCGGATAATATCGCTGCCTTCTCAAGTAGGATCTCCTTCCCTTCGTTTTCTCACTCCCACAGATGTAACCGTGTTCGATGTGTCTCACAATACCATCAGTGGTGTCATCTCTCCATTCATCAAGCAACTTGTTAACGTGACCTATCTGGACTTATCGAGTAATCTCATCGTCGGTGGTATTCCCTCTGAGGTGAATCGATTGTTCCATCCTCTCATTGATCTCAACTAGATCGGTTCTTTATCACTGATGACACATCTCGATCTCGGAAATAATGGTCTTTCTGGAGGTGAGGCTTGTCATCTGTACATACAGACACTGTTGAATCTATGAAATGATCCAACACTGAGAGATTGATGGTGACAGATATTCCCGATTCTCTCTACACGTTATCCGCATTAACAAGCGTTTCTCTGTCGGGCAATCAATTCTCGGGTTCTATCTCTCCCCAATTCTGGACGATGTCTGGTGATATCATCCATTTTATCTCTCTCGTACTCATTGCCTCGACAGCCCTCTCCTATCTCGATCTGTCATCTAACTCTTACAATGGACCGATCCCCGACATATCTTCATCCAAGAGATCTATCTCACTGATGAAGCACTTGGATCTATCCAACAATCATCTTGTGGGTACGATACCATCAGGGATATCCAACATGGACAACCTTCTACATCTCAATCTATCATTAAACCGATTGAGCGGAGGAATTGTCTCTCCCTTGACTACTCTCTCACGGTGAGTGGATCATCCCTGATCCAATTGCTGAATTTGTGTAGATTGCAAGTATTAGACCTTCATGGTAATCCTCTGGGGGGTACAATTCCATCCAACATAGGAATCATGTCATCTATACAACAACGTGAGTCTTGGTCTTGGTTGGAATTTCTAATTCCATCAGTCATCCTCTCGAACAACCAATTGACTGGCTCCATCCCTGATTCACTGAGCACTCTTCACTCCATGACGACACTTGCTGTGAGTTGATTTATGACACAACAGCTTACTCATTGCAGTTGGACAACAACGAGCTATCTGGAGTGTTACCAGAGACGATGTACACAGGTTTAGTAGTTCTCTCATCTTGTGTATTAGCTCCACAGGGTAATGGAAGCTACTTTACCTGTACCAAGATATTGGCCGTGTGCAACGTGAGTGAGGAAGAAAAGAGGATTCTCATCTCAGCAGATCACCGGAAATCCTTGCAAGACATCGACGGTGACAGACTCAAACCAAGGAGGAAATGGATTCAAGGACATTGCAAATGCCTTCTCCAAATGTGGGACAGGCTGCATCATTGGCGTGTCCTGCGGTGCTGGTGTCGTGATCATCGCCATCATCGTCGTTACCATCGTCATGAAACGAAGGGCCAAACTCAGATCAAGAATATGTGAGTGACAACGGTGGAAGCCAACTAACAAGACAAGATATACGCTCACAACAAGAAGCGGCGAAGAAGAACGGAATGCTGCCCTCTATGGAGAAGCTCAATTGGTTCGCTGAGGCCGTGGGAGTCACAGGAGCACCACGTCCCAACACCAATAAGACGGAACAGGTGAGACACCTTCCCATCCATCGCCACTGACTCACTCAGGCAATCCCTCCTACTCCAGAACAACCAGCTGAACCGGCCCCTGCAACCACGAGGTCTGGCGCTCATACATCCAGACCCCCCACAAATCGCTCTCTTGTGATGACGGAAGAGGAATTGAAAGAACAGCCCACACAAGAGGATGTGCATGAGGAACCCAACCGACAACACGTACAGCCGGGTGAACCTGAGGGGTCCTTGGAGCAGGATGGACTCACAGAGAGACAACCATGAGAAGCACCTCCTCCCTATGAGGAAGTACAAGCCACAGAAGGAGTGATGGAATCACAGAAATAGAGACAACCATCTCATATGTGTTGATAAACAATCTTTCTCTCTTCGTCTGCCTCTCTATTTCTTCTCATTTTATGAAAAATTAAAAGTTGCGATATCTTATCGGTAACGGAGACCTGGGAGAGGACAACAACAAACCAAGAAAATAAAGATGATGCAAGGGGTCGATACCTGCCTCATTTGTTCTCAAATTTGCGGTCCAGATAAGATCCCCGTAGACATTGATAGGAACAGAGGCAATACCGTATATGCCTGCTCCTACAATTGCCAGCAAATGTGGCAAGCCCTTCTGGCTCAAATGTTGCAGCAACAGCAGCAGCAACAGCAACAACAAGTATTGGCCGCCATGCAACAGGTCTTGGCTCAGGGAGGGAGTCAACAACAACCGTATGGGAACTTCTTCCCAGGCTTCACACCTACAGATGGACAATTCCAGCAACAACAATCGCAACCACAGCAACAGCAACAACAAAACCCTCCTCCATCACAATCAAATTACAAGAGACCATCTACAAGTAAACCAGTGTTATACTCTAATCATGCGACGAATCAACCAGAAGCACCTTCCACTTGTGAGTCTTGGAACAATAAAATGTCTTCGTGTCCTCGATTTACATCTTTCAAACAGCAGTCACAGCGAGAGTCCCAGAAGAAGAGCCAGCGCCGAAAAAGATCAAGTCAGAAAGCACAGAACCCAAACCAGCATCCTCCAACGAGAAGACAGACAACGTTTCTAACAACACAGAGACGAAGGTGAGTCAACGAGGGAACGCGGTAGTGACTCACCGAACGAAGGTTGTTCATTACCGAACACTCTATGTAGTGGCCGATACGAACGTACTGCTGGAGCATCTGATCGAAATCTTGAATCTCCGAGTGCTGGAGAGCGTCACGGTGGTGATCCCAACGGTGGTGATCCACGAGCTGGATGGTCTGAAGAGGAGTGAAGATGAATCGGTGTCCAGTCGTTCCAAGAGTGCCCTGAGAATCATTCACGAATCCCTGTTGTCCAATGCTTCTTTAGTCAAGAAGTGGATGAGAGGTCAATCCCCCCACGAGGTGAGGCCTCTTTATCATCTAGTGACCCTGCGATGCATCTAATACGCACGTGATATCAACTGATGATGTGATACATGATACATCAGATGATGCCTTGACATAAGCGGGACGTCTAACGTACGACAGGTGTTAGGCATGAGCGAGACGCTGGTGCCACTGCGGAACAATGATGACCAGATATTAAACTGCGCCTTATACTTTCTGAGACGAGTGGCTTCACCTGAGGACGGACTGATTCTGACGACGAACGATGAAGGATTACGTCTGAAGGCGTTGTTATCCAATGTGGAGACGAAGAATGTGACTCAGCTGCTGTCGTGTCTGCCCGTCAAGTCCAGCGGGGGACCCCTGACGATCGTCTTAGATGCACCCAAGAAGGGATCGGTCGCCTCCTTCATGAACGCAGCCCTCCCCAGACAAGAACTACCCCTTCAGAACAACGTCATGCTCTGGAAGAACATCCTCTCTCACCTTCCTCCGCGGGAGCTACCCAAGATGTCTGGCGTCTGCTTTTCATTCTACCAGATGATCAACGGTGACGACCACGTGTGGCGGTCCTCCGTGCAGAACACCTTCCAGGATCGAGCCGAAGTCCTCATTCCCTCTTCTCAATCGGCTAAACAGTGGTACATCAGGTGGAGGAGGCAGACTTTGACCATCTCGGCCTTCAATATATAAAACTGTATGTATGATGATCCTCATCTTCATTTCTTGTCGATTATTTCACTTCAAATCTTTATTCTGCCATGATTTGAGATGGCTCACACTACAAACACACCCACATCGCAGACTGTCGGACCAGACAACATGCTGAGAGTCTTTCTCTTCTTGGCTCTTCTCAGTGGGATATGTTCCATTTCTAGTGTGGACCCTTCAACAATCAAACATGTTGACATCGGTATGTCTGCATTCTCTAACTCATTCCAATAATTGTCGTTCTAGTGCTTATGAACCACCTCGACGTGGGATTCTCTACTCCAGATGGAAAAGTGGCTTATACTCCGAATGTTGTAAACGTGTGAGTCCCCGTATGTTATCAGCCGCCCTCCTCTGAAACAAGTAGATATTTCCACACCTACTTCCCTAACGCCATACGAATTGCCAATCAATTGAAGAACAACGCCAGTACAACCGCCAGACTGGTGTACACGACTCACCCCTGGCTCGTGGCACTCTATCTGGACTGCGACGCCTCGGGATTCCCTTTCCTCCCTCAGTTACAGACGCACATCCAGTGTCCTTCGGCTCTTGAGGTACGGGTCTCTCATCCTCACCTCACACGAACAGGTGCAACAATTTGAGAAGGCCATCATACGAGGCATCATCCGCTGGCACGCCTTCCCCTTCAACGCCCAGTCCGAGCTCTACGATGAGAGTCTCTTCCAAGCGGGTGCAGTGATGCATCACAGAGAAAGATTGACCTCAGTAGGATTGGATGTGGCCAAGAGATTGAGTGATCGATTTAACATCAGCCAACCTCAGACCATGTCACAGAAGGATGTACCGGGACTCACACGAGGTGTCGTTCCCATACTGAAGAGGAACAACGTCAAGGCCATCCACGTGGGAGGTGATCTCTTCGTCTGTGTGGAGTGTCTCACGGATGTCAGTCAATGGAGCCAGTGCACCTCCCGCGTTCGACGATGGAGTGAACGTGTGGAGAGACACGGACAGTGGAGAGGAGATCTACCTCTTGTTCCACAAAGGTGATTCACACCTGCAATCCATCTGACCAGAGAAGGAGATTACGGAGGCAAGGAACTGCAGGATGCAGTCTTAGTGCCAGGTTTCGATCGAGCACTGATCGTGTACGTGAGATCGGATAATTCGGGACCGGGCTCAGCTGCAGAGGTGAAGAGAGACACTAGATAGAACAGCATCATGGATGAGAGAGTGAAGGAAGACAGGTCATCGATCTCTTTTCTCTACAACAGGAGAATTTCAAGAACGCTGTGGTATCGGCAGGCAGCTACGATGATTATATCGAGAAGCTGGACGAGTTCGTGACGGGAGAGAGAAGGGAAGGAAAGAACGTGAGCATCAACACGTACACGCAGGAGATCGGAGACACGTGGATCTATGGTGTTCCAAGTGATCCATACAAGGTGAGTGGGAACGTCTACCGAGCTGAATGAGATAGATTGCGGTGTTCAGAGCCATCATGAGAGTGAGAAAGAGCAACATCGAGCGTGGAGTGTGGAACACCTCTGATCCCGATCTGATCCGAGCTGATCTTATGCTCCTCAAGATCGGAGAGCACACATGGGGCCTAGATGTAAAGACTTACCTCAAAGACTTGTGCATCTCTCCTTCCTTCTCTCACTTACTCTCGCAGTGACAATTGGTCCAACGAAGATTTCGACAAAGTCAGGTACGGAAACAACTACCAGATTCTCATCAATTCTTGGCTCGATCAACGTTCCTATCTGGATGCCACTATAGCAGTGAGTTCTATTCAATGTCATCATGGAACAGAGTGAGGTACTGTTAGCAGAACTGAGACGAACAGCTGTTGACCAACCATTCGATCATCTACAACCAGATCAAGAAGGAAATTGGTGAATTGAAGACAAAGAAGCCAACTGGGCTAGGTTGGAAGAAGATCGAGAATCCTCTGGAACAAATGTGGATCAGCAAATTCTCCATCGGATTTGGGGAGGATGGATCCATCAACCATCTGTTGGATACCGTCAGGTCTGTCTCTGTACATCATCTCTGCAATGTGATGTTCAATACTTGCAGTGGAAAGACTTACGCTGATCTGTCGCATCCACTGGGATCATTCGTGTACAACACGTATGATAACAGTGATTATGATGAGTATTTGACGCAGTATCCATACATCCCCGGTGCCTGGTGGCTCCCCGGCGATTTCGGTACGTGCGACGTGAAGAATTGAAAGTGAAGAGAGACCAGGAAAACCGAATGTCACAGCGGGCAAGCCCACGCATAATAAGGATAAGCCCAAGTTGGTGAACATCTACAAGAAGGGGAATCAGCTGTGGCTGAGATCGAAGGTGAGAAAGAAAAGAGGGAAGCGATCAACTGGAACAGTTGAGAAGCGATTCACACACCGAGGCGGGAGCACCCTCAGAGATCTTCACGACGATCTCAGTGGGAGGAAACAAGACTCACGGTACCATCTATTTCCGTGTGCAGTGGTTTGATAAGCGTCCCACTCGGTTACCTGAGGCCCTGTGGTTCGGATTCAAGTGAGTCTTCATCAGACCCATTCATTTCTCATTCCCCATGCACTTCATCTCGCGATCTGAAACTGAATGAAACAGCCCAAGAGCCCAAGAGAACACCACTGGATGGAAGATTGAGAAGTTGGGAAGTGTGATATCACCCAGGGACGTTGTATTGAACGGATCGCATCACCTTCACGGCAGTGTGAAGGGAGTGTCGCTGGATAGTCTTTCTGTGGAGAGCTCTGACGCTGCCATCTTGTCCCCTGGCAAGGCCACCCCATTTCCCATTCCCCTCGATTCCGTCTCTGATCTTGGCGGAAAGGGTATCAGTTTTTGCTTGGCGAACAACATCTGGGGAACCAAGTGAGACTGCATGTGAGGTCATTCTGATACGAGATCAGCTATGTCATGTGGTATCCCTTCCTTACAGAGGATGATGAATCTGTCTTTCGATTCAAAGTGACTGTAGTTAGGTCTGAATAAAGAGATCGAAGTTGCACACAAGCGTCTTATGACTGGCCTCCCTCTCATAAGCTTTCCTTGGGGTCATCACCATCCCAACAGCGTAGCTTTTCGATTTCGTTTTTATTTCGTTACAAATGGGTTGGGGTGTGCAGTCTACAAGATCAATATAGCCCAGCAGGATTATTAACCCGAGTCCATTGGTGGCGGACTCTTCAAAAAAGGGAAGTCGTGGCATGGCCTTGAGAAACGATTCTTACAGAAGTTGTGGAGACGTAATGTGCACTTTACGAGACGCATCTACAACACACTATTTCCCGCCACCCGGGGATTCAACAGGAGACAGAAGATGCGCATCAAAACGCCTCAGATATCGTGGCATGGACGCGATCCCATTTACTCTATCCACTTGCATCCGTCCGGCCGAATAGCGACAGCAGGAACCGATAAAGATGTCAAGGTGATGTGTTTCCGAATGCTATCAACTAAGTATTCAATACAGATATGGATGATGTCTCTGAAGGGAGACAATGTGTCTTTCGAATTTTTGTCTTCTTTAGTTCGTCACTCTGCAACAGTGAATGTTGTGAGATGGTCACCAGACGGTGAGACACTGAGACGATTTGAGAACTGAGAGAATACAGGCACGTGTCTAGCTTCTGGAAGCGATGGTGGGCAGACTTGGTTTGTTTGATGTTGAGAGTTGATACAGACCGATTCATCTACGTCTGGGAGAAAAAGGAGGGAGCAAGCCAGACCATTCGTGGTAATTTGGACGCAGACGACGAGGTCGAGAACAAGGAGGTTTGGGTCGTTAAATACGCATTGAGAGGGCACACAGCCGATATTTATGACCTAGCTTGGTCACCAAATTCAAACTACATGATATCAGCCTCCACAGACAATACGGTCATTCTGTGGGATACAAAGAAGAGTGAGTGGGTATTATGATGAACATCTATACAGAGGGGACAATCTGCGAGAATTCTAACATCAACAGAGGAGATGATGGAGATATTGGAAGGCCACCAACATTATGTACAAGGTTGCACTTGGGATCCACTGAGTCGAATGATCATCACCCAGTCAGCTGATCGGACGGCCAGAATTTATCAGGTGATCATGAATTTCTGGATCCTCTGTTGATTGGTATCTTCAGCTTCACGTCGATCGTCTGACGAATTACAAATCAAATGGTAAGCCTGGGAAAGAGCATATCGCCACGATTAGACATGTGATCAAGGACAAAGAAGACAGAGGAAATGCAGGAGAGACTAAACACAAGAGAAAGATGTTCTGCGATGAGAACCTCAACACGTATCCTACGATGTCTTCTGAGATACATGTTCACCTTACATCGAGATCAGATTCTTCCGCAGGCCGGCGTGGAGTCCCGATGGTTCCATCTTTTTAATTCCTGCAGGTGTGATCTCCTGAATATTCTGAATCATCCAGAAACATCAAACGACGAATAATGTTTCTCAGGCATCGAGGAAGCTTCAGAGGGCGAGCCATCCAATTGTGTGTACATTTATTCATCACTGGCACCGAACCAGTGAGAGATCTAGAAGAGAATATTCTTTTTCTGAGAGGAGATAGGCCGATCGCCGAGCTCCACGGTTTGCCGAGCCCAGCGATATCTGTTCATTTCAATCCAAAACTTTATCAATTAGAGGGTGAGACGGGATATTATGAAGAAAGAGGTGATCGTTGGCCAGGAACGTGTCCTTATGGTCTGTCACACACTCTCGTCTATGCCGTTCTCACTCTCAACGGTGTAGCTATCTATCGAACCACAACCAGCAATCCGATAGCATACATAGACAATATCCATTACTCAGGATTGACAGATGCGACATGGTGAGTGAGAGTAAAGAAGAGAAGAGTGACGTGTACAGGTGTGGAGAAGGAAAGCATCTGTTGATATCCTCCAAAGATGGTTATGTCACCTGGGTTTGCTTCAAGGAGGGAGAGCTTGGTGTAGTGATTGCAGGCGATTCATCTTCATGTGATCCACCCAGTTCGTCTTTGGTGACAGAAACGATGCAAGAGTGAATAGAAGGATTCCATCGTACAACATTTCATTTCTCTTCCGTAAACGTGGATGTATCAATCCTGTTCTCTCTCTTCGTATTTTGTTCCTTTTGTCATTGTAATTTAGCCGCTCCGGCGGGAGGTTGTCCAAATGCATTCCATGAATTGGTGGATGCTGTCGTCGTTACTTGCTTCACGCTTGAGTGAGTCTGATAGGCTGGAGGTGGCTTTGCGGCTTGAGCAGAAGGAGCAGAATCTTTCTTCTGCAACTGAGAGAGGAGATTGACATCAAATGACCAATAATGGCTAGGTGCCTGCTCTTTTGGCTTGGCTGTCTCGGGTGCTCTCTGTTCAGGAAGAAACATGTCTTCGTATGACACTTCCATCTTTTGTGTGGCTGCTGGAGCCATTGAAGGATAGCTCGGTTGAATAGGAATGTGTTGTAAAGGTACCGATTGAGAGCCTACCAGTGGAGGAGCGTAGGAAGGTGGTTGTGAGTGGGAGATCGCCGCAGATCCGGGTACGAGACCAGAAGGTAGCGCTCCGTAATTACTAGGCCCATCATCTGATCCTGTAGCAGGACCGTTCAGTATATGAGATGCTGACGTTGACAGCCCTTTTAAACATTAGAACAATCAGTCGATGGTTCTCACCTGGTGAAGTTCCGCTTGTCGTCTTTTTAACCGCTGCAGGGTGACTGGGGGCTTTGTATACACTCTTCCCTGTGCTAGATGATCGTACTGCTGCACGTTGCGCTTCCTGTTGTTGGATCTGATTCTCTATCAGGAACAGACGATTGTCACACTGAATTCACTTGAGTTTGTTGAAGGGCCATAGATTGCCACAATTGTTCGGCTGATGGGATGGAAGATTTAGAGTGGACCCCAGTCTTCGGTAGTACTTGAACAGTCACTACAGGTGAGGGTGTTGGTGTTGATGCTCCCCCTCCCATCCAAAACTCTTTTAGTTTGGTACCACACAAACGCAAGATATTAATAGAGCTGTCTCTATTTTTTTGGTGACAACTCCTGGTGGATTTGATTTTCCTATCCTCACAGCACAGACAAGAGCACATGGACTGTTTTATTATACTCATCCATCTTTCCAACGACAACAGCCCAGTGCTGTGTTTTCTACCAATTTTCGGTTTTTGCAGGTATACATGCCCGCCTTCTCCGCTGCCTCGTGGAAAAAAGAAGAGCGTTGAATTACAACTAGACAAACGACACGAAGAGCAGATCGGATCCATCGGCAGCAGACATGACCAGTCACATCCAAAAAGACTGGGAGCAAAGAGTAATTCTTCGTTCATATTTGAATTTGCAAACTCAAGGAGTGTAGGAGCTCGTCGAGAATGTCACAGTTAACATTAAGAAGATTGTAGAGTTTTTGAACAAGTTTGGTGAGCAACTTACCAAAGGATTATGTTGAATTTTGTAGACGCCTCGACACGTTACCGCTTAGCTAAGATCAATGAGCAATTGACAACATTAGAAAGGCAGATGGAATATGTGGAAGCCGCTCTCAAAGGAGCATCAGAATAATTAGAGTAGATATCACCTGAGGTGCATTCTTATTCTGTTGTCGGCATGTTGTCTAGAATAATCGTTGACATTCCCTCGTGGAGAGACTTCACCTCCGTTTCATCTTATTTATTCCATCCGTCGTTCTGCCTCTTCTGCCGACATTTCTTCCTCATCTTGTTCGTCCAACTTATTTTGCGCCTTCTGTATAACCTTGGAGGCGTACGTTGGACTGCCCGGGAAGATGGCAGGGGTCTTATCGTCGTGATCTCTGCCCATCGCCTTCTCTTCCACAAACTGCATTCACGCTCAGTCTCTTCCATTCAACGTTGTCGTTATGAGCCGTCTCAATTTGCCGTTCACGAGTCGTCTCAGTTTCGCATTTGCCACATTCCTCACCTCCCAAATCTCATCGACGACTCTTTCGACTGGATGATCAAACATAAAGGGTAGGGCTGGTACGGTGGCCAATCCTGCCACAGTGGGACCCCAGACTCTCAGGTTGGGGTGTGCGCTCCCTTTGCATTTGAGACGCGTTCATCATTTGAGGAGACTCACTGCTAAACAATTTCCCAGAGTACTTGACCACAGAATGGATGGTGAGAGCAGGCAGGGCCATACTGGCAACGCCCTGAAATACCGCTCTCTTGAGCATCATTCCAGCCACTGTGGTTGGGTCTTGTTGTATCTTCCACGCCTTATGCCCTACGTTCGATGAACATCCACCTGGAGTCAGAATATACCTTCCCAAGAGACATCCCCTATAACGTACAGCCAGCTGATTCCGTAAGCAGCCTTCACTATGCCAGGTTTAACCAGAGGCCTGAACGCCTCTCCTACATCAGAAGTGAAGGCCAGGTACCTACGATATCAATCATCACTCTCGGCGAACAGTCACCTCGTAGCTGCCACCAAGATGGCACGGTAGCGAGCGAGGTAGCCTACATATCTGGCATTACTTTCCACTGAATCAACGTGAGCCGGGAGAACTTTGGGGTCACCATTGGCCTAAATCATTCAATTCACATTCTTTCTGAGAGCTCACCCGCTCCATAGCCTTCTGAACTAATGCAGGAGAGGGCTTCACCGGCTCGGGAGCGAAAGTGTTCGCCACTGTCTTCGAAATGGTCAATGTGATGAAGATCTGGTTCGACAGATCACCCCATAAGTGGACTTGGCGTTGTCCATCAGTATCCCGTTGAAAATGGGCATCGGGTTTAGGTCGAAGAAATTAGTTTATTTTTTTTGAGAAACACGCACCAACGACGCGGATCAACTTTCTCAACCAGAGGATCACTAATGACGAGCGGCGTCATCACCAGTTACGATGTTACAAAAGCCATCTTAGACATAGTACTGCACGAAGGCATCGAGGTTCAATGGGACGACAAACACTACAGGAATAAGGTTCAGTGCGGAGAAAAGTTCACCTACTGGTGCCCTGAATCTCACCACACAAGGAGGAAACAGTTTGCTATCCTTCGTCTGACGTGCAAATTGGGGAAAGACATTGGTAAGCGATTCATACTTCTCTTCTGATTTTATCAGTGGACAGGTTCACTCACTGGCTGACCGACTACGACTTGCATCTTGCTGTCAATAGATGCAAGGTCGAATCTCTACGCTTCCTCTTGACTCAGACCGAGCTGGACCCATCTGTTGGCAACAATTGCCTTCTCGTAAAGGCATCTTTTCAGAGTACCAGCAGAATTGTGCGGCTGATTTTGAGCCATCCTGCGGTCGATCCATCAGAGGGAGACAATGAGGCCATCATAGAGGCAGCTGCACAGAGCTATGAGGCCATGCGACGGGCATCGATAAGGGAACATGCGCCAGTGGTACAACTGCTCACACATTACGAGCAGAGAGTTACATGGGGAGATATCGTCAGTAGGAGGCAGGACAGACTGATACAAACCATCATCAGGCAATTGAGCTTCTCCTACTAGCCCATCCGCTTACATACCCCTCAGTGGTGGACAACTATACATTTCGATATGCTTCGACGAATGGCCTCACCAAGTTGGTACGGGAATTATTGGCTGACCCTCGAGTGGATCCTTCAGCAAGAGACGACGAGGCCATCCGAACGTCAGCATCAAACGGACATGACCAAGTGGTAGAGCTTCTTTTGGCCGACTCTCGTGTGGATCCATCAGTGAGAGACAACGAGCCTATCAGGGTAGCTGCATCAAACGCACATGATCAAGTGGTAGAGCTTCTTTTGGCCGACCCTCGTGTAGATCCGTCAGTGGAATACAACCTGCCCCTTTGCAACGCATGCAAAGGTGGTCACACCGAGATAGTACGGCTACTGCTGGCTGATGACCGTGTGGACCCGCCAGATTGGATCCTTGTAGATGCAACAAAGAACGGACATTATCAAGTGGTAGAGCTTCTACTGGCCGACTCTCGTATCGATCCATCATCAGAAAGAGATGAGGCGATTAGAAGTGCATCAGAGGGGGAGACTTGGAAGTAGTTCGGCTTCTATTGGCCGACCCTCGTGTGGATCCGTCAGCAAACAACAATGTCACCATCAGTAGAGCAGCCAGAATGGGGCATCATCGAGTAGTTCGTCTCCTCCTGGCCCATCCTTGTGTGGATCCATCAGCAGAAGATAACACAGCCATCATGGAAGCATGTAAAGGTGGCTGTACCGAGACAGTGCAATTGCTACTGGCTGACAATCGTGTGGATCCATCAGCAGAGGACAACAGGGCCCTCTTTTTGGCAGCAAAGAACGGACATCATCAAGTGGTCAAAGTTCTTTTGGCCGATTCTCGTGTCAACGCATCGCCAAGATACGAATACAACTGCCCTCTCAGAGCAGCAGTAGGGAATGACCACTTCCAAGTAGTAAAGCTCCTTATGTCCGACCCTCGTGTGGATCCATCAGCAGAAGATAATCAGGCCCTCATAGAAGCATCATCGAGAGGGCGCTGGCAAGTAGTACAGCTCCTTTTAGCCGACCCTCAAGTAGATCCATCGGCGAAAGATAATAGCGCCATCAGACAAGCAGCAGCCGATGGCTATCTCAAAGTGGTAGGGGTTCTATTGTCTCATCATCTCGTAAATCCATCAGCAAGGAACAATGAGGCCATCAGGGAAGCAGCAGCAGCAGGCCATACTGAGGTTGTAGAGCTGCTTTTGTCCCATCCTCTGGTCGATCCATCAGTGGAGGACAACAAGGCCATCAAACGAGCAGTGGCTAAGAACCATGTTGAGATTGTAGACCTTCTGTTGTCCCATCCCCTCGTCGATCCATCAGCACAAGTCCATGAGGCTATGATGGAAGAAGCATTGGAATGGGGTTACACGAGAGTGTCACAGCTGCTCACGGAACACGAGCAGAACAAGCCAACCAGAGAGAAAAGAAGAAAGATATAAATCCGCGTGTTATTGTTCAAGTGTTGATCACTTCACAATCAGGTCTGGAGATGGCTGAAGAAATTCTCTATATAAAGCATATCACCAAGAATTGTGGTCTTTGATTACAAGGTGGACCCGAACAACACTGCTGTAACCAAAGCGCAAAGAGTAGATCTGAGAGTGTCAAATCAGAGCGATTGGTTACGTACGATATCTTTCCGCAAACAGAGTGTTTGCTTTCTCATTTGCGATCTGCCCAGCGACGATGAACAAGAAGAATGAATCGAAAAAGAAGAGGGTAGCTGTCCTAGTTCTTGGTGATTTGGGACGCAGTCCTCGCATGCAATACCATGCATTATCGCTCTCTCGCAACGGTTTCCACGTCGATCTCGTCGGATTCGCATCGAGTATGGTCATTTAATACGTAATTGTGCTGAACTTCTTCAGATAATGCTTGCCGTCAAGAGGTACTGCAATCACCCTATATCGATATCCACGCCATCGTTCCAGCCGATCGATATCTGTGGGCTCCCCTCCGTAAAACTTTTCCGACTCGCGTCTTAGGACGAGCTGCTCTGCAATTGTGGCAACTCTTATCTCTACTCGGTCAGCCCATCTACCATCGCAGAACAATCGCTGACTGACATCAGGTCATCAACTGCAGAAGCCCGATTTCCTCTTAGTGCAGACACCACCTGCCGTTCCAGCACTGGCCGTCGCATATCTGATCAAACTCTTCAGAGGATCAAAGCTAGTCATCGATTGGCACAATCTGGGATACACTCTTTTATCACAAGCGAACAAACCTTCTCTCGTTGTCGGTACATATCGCCTGTGAGTTGACATTCTTCCTCTTGTCCAACATCATCATCGTGCCGTGATGACGATGACCAGATTGGAATTTCTCCACGCAACAAACATCGACTCCAGTCTGTGCGTGACAGAAGCAATGTCCAAAGAATTGGAAGGGAGATACGGAGTCAGTAAGCCCAGAGTCTTATACGATCGTCCACCGTCCTTCTTTCGATCTGTGACGAGAGAGGGGAGAGCAACTCTCTTCAGAGATCCTTCTTTTTCCGAGGTGAGAGAACATCGACGTGATCGTGATGTCGATCGTGATTTTGATCGTGATGTTGATGATCATACAGACTTTCCAGAAGGAATGGAATTATGACATGAAAAATTTGATCGGATCGAACGATGCCATCGTGGTGAGTTCTACCTCCTGGACGAAAGACGAAGACTTCTCCGTCCTCTTTCGAGCTCTGGAGAGATACGAAGAGAAGGCAGAGAGAGATGAGAAGATGGGAAAGAAACCGAGGAGGGTCGTGCTCATCGTGACGGGTGATTATCAACATGATTATCAACATGATCATCAACATGATCATCAACATGATCATCAACATGATCGTGATCCACAACATGATCATCATCTTATGAGATGTTGTCGTGAGATTGAAGAGAGAAGGGAATGGAGACGAGAAGGAATATTACACTCGCAAGATGAGAGCGGCAAACGAACGTCTCAAGTATGTCTTTATGATGACGGCGTGGCTCAGAGCCGAAGATTATTCTACCTTCTTGGGTTGTTGCGACCTGGGTGAGTTCGTCTATATCTCTTGTTTTCGATCCTTGGAACATTATCTCATCATGAAACAGGAGTGAGTCTTCACACGTCTTCTTCTGGATTAGATCTTCCCATGAAGGTTGTGGACATGTTTGGTTCTCACCTTCCCGTCTGTGCTATCGACTTCAAATGGTGCGTCCATCATCATCTCATCTCATCACCTCACCTGACAAATTCTCAGTCTACACGAACTGGTCAAACACGAACGAAACGGGTTCGTCTTCCAGACACAAGAAGAGCTATCGGACCAGATATACGTGAGTTCACCCTTATCAATCCTTGTATTCACCTCTCTCAGCATCTGTTAAACACGAAAGAGGGAGAGAACAAGTGAGTGTCACTGCAGTTTGTTTCTGGTGTGAGGCTGAATGATGGTAGGCTGGTAAATGCGAGAAGAGACATCGAAGAGAACTTCCTCAAATTAAGGTGGGACGAAAATTGGAACAAGAATGCCCTGCCTCTGTTTCAGGATAGCAACCTGACTGCAACGAGGGTGAGTTCACGGGCATCCGTTTGTGTCTATTCACGTGCTGCAGGTGTCTTTCCTACAGTTATCCGTCCTCATCTTGGTCATCTCGTTGCTCTCTGCTCTCGCCCTACAGTTGATAAAATGGTGCATATCCTTGTAACGAAACTCTCTGTTGGTTGCTGCCTGCGTACTCATGTCTCTGTTCTTTGCAGATTTTTTTGATTCCTTGAACAACGACACAGAAAACGTCCTCCTTCTTTTCAGGAGGACCACAGAGGGGAGCTCAGACTCATATCATCGCACGAGACCTCAGCGCTTCCAAAGAGAAAGCACTCTGTCCGTCGTGTGTTCATAAAGGTTCGCTCAGAATGGGAATGCTATGCGAGTTTTTATTTATTGTCGCCATGGAAATCTTGTTTCCCCTCTCCTGGCTGAGAGTTCAGTAAAATTCCAGCATCAACGAGCATCTCATTTGGAGTGCGAATGCCCGCGATAGATGCTCGCCACACGTTACGTTTAGATTCAGATACATCCAACAAAGATGAGAAGAAGAAGAAGTTCAAAGCTCACAAAGAGAGGGTGGCAACCATCGAAGAGAACACGCAAGACTTGTGGAGAGCGTTAGAAAAGTATTTAACGATTCAGAAAGGTGATCCAATCCTTGCGCTCCTCTAATCATCTCCAGAATTGTTGGCCGCCGAGACCGTTTTACATCAATCATTGACCAAGTTTTACACCCAGAACGAGGTGACGACTTCACGATTGTATTGTCGCTGAAGCATCTGAACAGCTAATTCTTGGAAGTAACAATCACCTGGCTTTAGAATTCATCAGGGCCAAGGGCGATGAACAGCTCACTTTGAGCACAATCGTACGTTCATCGGACGTACATCAATCCATCTGACGGCGACAGTTGGACACCATTTCTGCTTCAGTGACGAAAGTTCAAGAAGATTATCACGATACTATACAGGGATTCAAATCGAGATTAACAACCAACGTGATCGACCATTCTGTCATCAGAGATTTTTCGGTGTGGGAGGAGAGTCACCAAGAGACATTCGATCCTGTCTTGTTGCTGGTGTGCATCTCGATCCACTGATCCTTCGTGATATCATCATCACTCCATTCAACCATCGTGACCACCATCTGACGATATGAACTAGTTAGTCAGATTGAACGAGTGCAGAGCACCCTTCTCTCTCAATGAATGGTTCTTATCTGGTGGTCTCATCTCGGAGATCAACTTCTCCACCAACATCTTGTCTAAACCCGGCATCGATGAGGTGGCATCACCCTCCCACCTTTTATATAGTCTCACTCATCATCAGGTGTTGCACAACGGACACGGAGTCAATTATTTCAGAACTTTTCTCAAGACCGAATTTTCGGTGGAAAATCTCAATTTCTACCTGGCCGTGGAGAGATACAGAGCCATCACAGACGAATCAACGCGGAAAACGAAAGCGGAAGAGATATTCAATAGTTACATCAAGTGAGATCGCGATGACGATCAGCAGCTGATCACCGATCAGACCGAATGCACCGCAGGAATTGAACATCGATCAGTCTATTTTAGAAGACATTCGAAAGAAGGTGAAGTCTCTTCATCTTGATCACCCTTCACACCATCACAGATGGATCACCCTACGGTCCAATTATTCGATCCTGTTCAGAGCGCCATACACGTCCTCATGCGAGACGATTCGTTTCCCAGATTTTTAAAGGTGAGAGAGAAATCTCGTGGAAATCTCGCAGAGATGTGACGGACACAGAGTGGAATCTTCCACAGGCTACAGAATCGAGTGACCAACATATCTCTGTCACCTCCCACACAGAGGTCACCCTCTCTCATATCACGAGCTACTCCCGAAGTGGAGTCCAATACCAAGTCCCTCTACGCTCTAACACATAACGAATGGGTGATCATCATCATCTCTCCTCTGTGCATCTCTATCGTTCACATCTACGATTGATATCGTCATCGATTTGATTGACTCGGTTCTTCTCTTCCTTCGATTGAAATGAGATGTGTCATAGTTACTGAAATCGAACAGAAAATGTTGAGTGACTGCTCCGAATCGCACTACCTGTCGCAAGGGGAGACGATCAAGAGGAAGAATACGCGGTGTCTGTACCATCTCAAACAGGGAAAGGTCACACTCGCAGGTCTATCCCAAACTATTCATATCGAGCAGGTGCCGCCTTCGCATCCATCAACTCCATCTCATCCATCCACTCATCCATCATCTCGGCCAACATCACACAGGGTGATTTCTTCGGAGAGGCAGATTTCCTCAACTTGGGATTCTCAAATCGTCTAATCTACACCATATCCGGCGCACGCACGCAGATCGTTCGGTTAGAAGAAGAAGGTCTCATCCGTGTCTTGTGTCGAGATCATCGATTTGGAGAGAAGTTCTACAAGATGATGTGCAATCAACTGTCTCATCACTTGTACCGATTGCCCATCCGAGATGCCGTGAAGAGATTCGACTACACGGTGATATGCGAACGCAATCGATTCGTCTGAATGTCATCAGAACAACGGATCGTTCAGTGGAGAAGAAGAACCACCCGAGTTGGTGAAGATGAGGAAGAAGCTGTCGATCGCGGAGGATGTTCCGTTCTTGAAGAGTGAGAAGAAGGAGTCGAGCGTGACTCATCAGACGATCAGAACTGGAATGCAGTATCACCAAGACGGTTCGAGTGGAAGGTAACCTGTACATATTCGAGAAGATGCTCTTGTTCTACTCCAAATACTTTGGCGTCACCCACAAGATTCCAATTCAGATGGAGGAGATACACGTGAGCTCATCATCTCTCTGTGTAACTCCCGTTGACATGTAACAGACGGTCACCACGAAAGATCGTAACATCACTTTCCACACGGAGAAGCAGAAGCACACGTTCAATTTCCCCGCCGAGATGCACTCGGAGGCTTACAATTACATCAATACCCTGTGGAAGAAATGGTACGCTCAACAGCAGCAGACATTGAGGAGTGCCGGGCTGAAGAGAGCCAATACGATGTCACCCTCGAAAAGGAGAGAGAGAGTCAATTCGGCGCAAGCTGCGGACCTGCAAGAGATCATAAGAGATACAGAAGGTGTGTCGAATGTCTAGGCCACAATGCTGATGAAGGAGTAGAAGTGAGGTCCTCCACGGATGACTCATCACACGAGAGCATGTGGTCTCAGATCCTGCAGGTGAGACGAAAGTTGGATATCTCTCGGCTCAATCGATCAGCTGGCCACGTTGAACACTTACAAGAGGGGAGACATCATCGCAAGGAGGGAAGACATGTCGCCCAAACTGTATCAAGTCTTAGAAGGTGTCGTGCGATACAATAATCCCGACAAGGTGGGGAAGAAGAGAAGGAGAGAACTGAAGAGAGGAAGGCTCCAAGCATTCCGACGGAGATCTACCGAGCGGGAGACATATTTGGAGACATCAACTTTTGGTTCGGTGGAGGAGCACCTGCAGACATCGTAGTAGACAACGATGTGAGACATCGAATCGTTCGTCCGTTGACGTGAAGCAGATGTCTGCCAAGGTCTACTGCTTTGAAAAATCTTCACTCGAAAATCTGTTCAAGCAGAACGGCCAAACGGCACAGAAGTTCTTCCACTACCTCTCGAGATCGATCTGTAGGAAACTCATGAGCGATAGAGGAACCATCAGAAGTCTGACGCCAGATCCCACGTTGAACGGGGAGGAGCTCGTGACGCCCAGGGGCAAGAAGAAACACTCGTTCGTCGGCACCATCAGCAGGTGAGGCCTTTTCGATTCGCTATTCCTCACCCCAACCAGGGCATCGTCCGTCGCTCAGAACAAGAAGATCGCAGCTCAGTCGTCTCAAGATAATGCGGTGAATGGAAGGGAGATGACGATGAGGGACTGATGATGAGAAGGCACATTCAGAGTATCCCTTGGACATGATGAAGGAAGACGCTTTCGGACTGACAAAGAGTCTGGGAGAAGCGAGAGTGGCGGAGGAGATGGCAGGGGACAGAGAGGGGAAGGGGAGAGTGGGACAGCTGAGAGAGGAGAGGGAGAGGTCCATGTCCTTTCCAGAGTTACAGCTACCACGGAATCTGGAAATATGATCGATTTTCTCACCTGGATCACACCCTGACTCTTTCAAATAAAATTCGCTCGAAGATAACCACCCGTAAATCGACAAAATGTACGGTCGTACAGAAAATCTGCCCAGTATTTAACCTTTTGTATCGGTCCACCATCCACACTGGACCGCGTCCGTGCTTGTATAACTTGGACATCAGGTGTCTTTCTTTTACCCCAACATCCTCATCTTGTGTGTTCTTTTGGGTCTCACGGCCCAGGTTCCTTCTAATGGTGATTCATTTTGTCTTCTTCTTCTTACCACTGTGGATCAAGGTCAAGTGATATCACCACTTGCATCATTCTCTCCACACTATAGAACACCTCTCATGATGGTCTGCGTGGGTCGATGTGTAGGATCGACTGAGGTCTTCATTCAGAGAGGGGCCAGGTTATCGGGCCACACCCGATGGAGGGACTGGCCTCGTTTTAGCTGTGGGTGAGGAGATAGCATGGTCAGCTTGTGTAAAATCGTTGAGGATTTTTTGAACGAGAACATCAACACGCAATCGGGATTTAAGTTATAACGGTGGCAAACTGATGATTCTGATCTATTTCATTGCGGCTGCTGAGTCCAAAGCCGGTAGATCAACGGAGGCTCTGACCAGATCAAAACAGCAAAGCCACGGCCACGACGACCAGAGCAAGATAAGCGCTCTTGACTATCTCCCGTTCAGTCTCAATGTCTAAATCGATTCACATCTCACTCGAAGCATCAGAATGGATGATCGGACGATTATAAGTGTACGTGTTGCTTACACCTCCGTTTGTTTTGTATCCCGTCTTCATGTCATAATCGAAGTTCAAAGAGTAGACGTGAATGCCGGTGGTGGTGTCGGTCAATTGGACGGACACCTGTGAAACGTGTCATCATTACGATGACCGATCGTGATGAAGAGATGATGCGCAGACGATGATGCATGTGTGGATGTGCTCACCGGTGTTGACCCCACGAATTGACCGAGGTAGTTACTGTTATGACTGTCGTCTGATACAGTATATTTCACCTGCAATGACATCAATTTAACGACATCTCACCATCGTGAGATGTAAAAGAGACCATTTGGAATCATCCTCACGTTCTGCACGCACGAATCGACTATGGGAGTGAAAGTTACGTTGACGAGATCGGGCGTGTTGCCTCTCACTACCTTGAAATCTTGCACCGGTTTCACCGCATAAGCAGCGAGGTACAGAACTAAACTCTGTCCGTTCACGACTGCGATCGAGTCAGTATGACCAACGTGTAACCGACGCCAACTTACCCATCACATCGGCGGGTCCTTGACAACTGGTATCACCGTTGCTCGGCTGCACAATCACCTTAGAAGGATCGGCGTTCAATGTCTTCGCGATGACGAGGGTGGAATTTACTGTTGCATCACGTGAATCTTTCTTCTCGATGGAGACTCACTCTGATAATAAGGGAATACATCTTGTATACCAAAGACGACAGTGGACAAGTTCAAAGATGATGATGATGCGTCGATGGTTGGCAGGGTCCCCGAGGAAGTCTCGTTCAAGGTGAGCGAGCTGCTGCCATCGAAAGAGACGGTTTCGGCCAAGATGACTTGTGGTGCTTGAAGGAGATATTCGAGCGAAGAGAAGTGAACGGTGGACTGAGAATTCCACAGGTAGAGGGGCCCGCTGCTACTGAGGGGATAGTTTTTGGTGGTGATGGTGGCGTTCGTGTTCGATGTGTAGACGTGATGGACTGCGTGGGTCTCTGTGATGTTACCGTTGATGAGCATGGAATCACTGTCTCGCGTCAGCGGTGACGGGGCAGATGGAGATAGAAGACACACAAGAGCCATGTGATCTGAATGGGTGTCGTCGGTGCTAGAATGGTAAAACTCCTTTCTAATGATACGGAAGGACAGTCTAGGGTGAATTGACTGAGGCTGCTCACATCCAGCGACGCGTTTACGAATCTCAGACTACTCAAGGACAGACTGGATGAGAGGATGGAGACGGTCGAACCAATCGCTGCGATGAGGGAAGAAGGGTTGGCGGTAGGTGTATTGAAGATGAGCTTTCCCGAGGAGAGAAAGATGGAAGAGACCTATTGCGTGTGAGATTTTGAAGTCAAACATAAAAGGTCACATTCGTACCGCCGGCCGAAATCATCACGAGAGAATCCCGGATCGTGAGACGAGCGAGGCTGATATCGGATGAGATGGAGATTCCAAAGGAGAATGTGTTGAGGGAGATGATGGCTGTGTCTCGAACAGATGGGGCCTGCATTCCGTCAGTCCAAGATGGTGAGTCATCCGTCTGACGCGTACCATCCCGCCACCATTCCAGCATGCTGCCGTGTTAAAGTCGATGTATCCACTTGAAGCAGAACATCCTGGTAAGGTGGTGTTCCACTTCAAGACTCCAGCCGAAGCAGTAGAGAGGCAGATGATAAAGCAGAAGAGAACTAGGCTTCTCATGTTGAACTGTGTGGTTTCTGTATGGTATCGTTGTCTAGAATTCTGACGATGAAGAGACATTGACCCGTGACGATATTTTGACAACATAACTGTCCTATGCGAATGTCCGTGAGTAGGTTCATCGACATAGGACATACAACAACCCCATTTTCGTTAGCGTCAACACTCTCACCTTAAAGGGCCTTTTACACTGACGAGGTGACAATCCGTCCGGATCAGTCCAGCATTGTGCTTGGCATAAGAAACGAATATTTCGTCCAGGAGGCTGATTTCCGCAGGGTGGGTGTACACCATGACGATCTGCGATTGATCGGTCGAAAGGTACACAGACAAAGACACGACCGAGAAATTCGAGGTTTCCTCCTCAGTATCCCCAACCAGAATCTCCGAGAGAGGGTTTTGAATTCAGTCAGGAGGGATCTGGGATTCTTGGACATCATCATCGTCTTGTGATGAGTCTTCCATTGGCAAAGATCCGAGAAATGAATCTAAGAATCATCACTCACCGATCCCCTCGTGACAAAAAGATGTTGTTCTGCACTCTGTGGTTCGATTCTCTCTTTCCAAGGGATCAAGGAAGATACGAGGTATACCCTGCTTGACATCCTCTGCCTCAAGGTATACAGGGGATACTTGTTCATCGTTCGAACCGACTGAATAAATTGATCGCGCGGCATCTCAGCGAACATAGGCTTTCCACTTCTTGAAGATCCCTTGACCGACGTGTCTTGAAAATCATCTAGGTATCAGCAGCAGCACGTTGCTCACTGAAATAACAATGTTGTGATCCGTGTATGGCTGTCAACATGTGGCTTACATGAACCTTTTGTCCTGATGAATTAAAAGGGTAAACAGGGTTTTATTCTCACAATAAAATGAGACCCAGACAGAACGCATCCACGCAGATCTCCAGCATCATCTTTAAGATTCACGTTGGTTTCTGTACCCACGAATCAGTATGAGTAAAAGACCAGATAACAACTTGTATATACCAAAACATCGAAGAGGCAACAACACCAACAATGGAGGCAGCAATGAGAGTTCACCGACCAAGAATGGTAACGCTAAGGCTGATCCAAGAGTCCCTCAGGGCAGTCGATCGACCAGTAGTCCATCTTTGAGATCAGAAAGGTGCACAATTGGATGTTTCCTCATAGACATAGAATATGCTCAAATACGCTCATCTTATCTTGACATCTTCTCGATCGTGACCCCATCGAGAATGCACCAAGTACTCCTCATCAGATTTGCAGAGAAACACCTCCCGAAAACTTAGAGACACAAAAAGCACCCATTACCATCTCTGTTGCTCTTCCCGTCCTTATTTCTGACGATTCGAGTGCACCAGGGAACAATCACCACACGGACACGAATGGAATACATACATCCTCTCCACATCCAACCAAGATCGATATCAACTCGAAAAGATCTCCAGAAGATGCAGATCACCTTCCAACAACAGACGTCACTGGAGATGAAACGAAAGGAAGAGAGGACACACAAGAGACGACAGACTGTACAGAAACATCCGACTGGGAGAGTCTAGCAGATGAGCCACCCGTGGAGGAATTTACAAAGATGAAAGTTTCATCTGCTAGAAAGGTGAAGGAGAGAGAGTCACGAGAGGTGACAGAGATAGGTTGGGACGAAAACAGTAAAGGGAAGAGGAGCACACAAGTATGACGATGAAGATGCCATCTTGGGAGAGGACACATTAGATGATCCCCCGGTTCGCTCGTCGAATCTATCCAATTGGGAGGATTGCACGGGGACACCAACAAACACCAAGTGATGATCTCTCATCGTCCTTCATCTCAGTCCTTCATAATCTGTCCTCACATGATCTCTACATCACATTCACTTCTGGATGTACTGACGCAAGTTCAGGGACAGAGCAGATCACGTGATCGAGCTGTACGGCTTCCCAGAATCACTGGTTACGGAAGATTTCCATCGATTTCTCCGCGACTACCAGGATCTAGGATACAAAGTCAAATGGGTCGACGAGACCCACCTACTCGTTGTATTTAAATCTCCTTCTTTCGGTATGCCACTTATCATCTCATTGCATCATCTCATCACCTACACCATCGCATCCACTCAGACTTTACAGCTCAGGACGCCCTCAAGTCACTCAAACATGCGGACATCAAATTGAGGCCTTTCCACTCGGCCAGCGAACAATCCAAATCGACATACAGAGGTGATCACCTCTCCACCTCTAACGTCTGACCCCTTCCAGCAACTCAACCGGGTTATTTTGCGTACGAGAGGAGCAGTACACCACGACCACAGACGACAACGTCCGTCGCGAGAAGGTTGATCGGCAACGCCCTCTCTATCGAAAGCTTGCTGAGAGACCAAGACGAGAAGAAGGGCCGGACGAACACCGAGATCGACGACATGCTGCGGAAGAAGAAGGGAACTACAACGACGAGTAAGCCGCAAGAGCCCAAGATTGACTATTGGGATGCGTAAGACATTCGATCTGCATAGACGGAGAAACACTGTCCTCTCTTCCTCTTCGCTCGATCGTGCTGCATGATGTTTGAGCGTACATGGATGAAGGTGATCTAGTGTCGTGGCGTCTTTATATTCTCTCTTGTGTATGTACGGCGTGAATAAATAATCATACTGTGACGTAACCAGACTTGTCCAACAGATAGCCATCCTGCGGGGGAATAGCCATGTAATGGGGCACCGAATGATTGATTGTGTATTCTTGTGTTCGGCGGTGGTTGATGGATGTCCTCTCCGATGCTCTGTGTTCGAAGAAGATGGTGTGTGTTCGAACTCTCTTTCTCCTCTTGCATAATGCATAGATGCAGCAGCCCAAGACGATGAGTACTGGCATGACGATGTAAGTGGCATCGGGTAGGAGGCAGACACTGGCGAGCATTCCGGGAGAGCATTGGAGGATGTCACCATTGCTGCTGTTCAGACTGAGAAAGTGGCCGGACCAGCAGAAATCTCCCGTCTTTGAGGTCAAGCCGTCACGCGATCGTATTGACCCCGAATAGCACCATACACATCCAGTTTGAGTGAGACACTGGGTCACGTTGGGATTGACAAAACATGAGTTGAGTGTCGATTGTGCCGTGTGGATTGCGATGAAGAAGATCGAGAGGGTGATCTGTCTCATGTTGGGTCGCGAATTCGCTTTGCTTTGGATATCCCCGCGGGGGCGTAAAAAGAGATTTCTTTTTACATGCAAACCGTTCCCACACTTGGCTTGTAAATATTTTCCACTCTCCCTGGAGGATCAGACTTGACGAATGCTTGGTTTTATTTCTCCTAATTTCAATTATTGTGCAGTGGTTTCCTCATCATGTCCTCCGTGTCTTTGAAACCTCTCATCATGATACCGGGATGAAGAGGGATCCACAGGACATAGAGGAGGAGCACCGGTACACCATCTAATGCGTAGAACGCTCCCTCATTCAGGGCCAAAGCGGAGTGATAGCCCGGGGCGAACTCAGCTACTCGATAGACGGAACGGATGATCAACATGAGCATGCTGAGGTGCAGTGCGATGAAAAGATGATGCCATTTCGGTGCCTCCTCTCCAAAGTCGAGCATCTTCCTGGCTTTGATATTGGCCCAGATCGTCAGACCCTCGAAGAAGATGAAGCACGCCAAGGAGACGAACAGCCCAAAGACGATGATGAACCGGCCTGCGTTGGCTGTTCCACTCCTAGCCATGAGGCCACCACCTGATGCCTGAAGAAAGAAAGCAGACACGTCGGTGACGAGAAATCCCCATTTGGTGATCTTGGGTGTAAATAATTTTGTCTTCGAACCCGACCTCTCCATCCTGTCGTGACTATGTCAGATCGTGTCAGAAGAGGCAAGCTCACATCTTGGCTAAGGTACCGTAGCTGATGGTGGCAGCGACCGTGGGCGGCAATAAGATGAAAAGAGTCGTTCCGATGTACAATGTTAATTGTCCTGGTTTCTGTGCGGAGGATATACGTAATGCATATCCCAAAACATCCGCTGTAGATCGATCAACATTGTTTCGTGTCATGCAGAGAAGGAAGTGGTGATCACCTATTCCTGACCCTGTTAATACTAACATGTTCCATTGCCTATAATAGATCGTCAAGATGGTTCCAATCGTCACGGCCAGGGCGTAAGAAATCACAGCTATGGTGGCAAGCGGAACGGAGGGCTCATAGCCGTACAGGTTATTATGAATTGTTGTGTTCATTGGTTCTTCTATCAATGTCTTTGGACTCACCAGAATCATCCCGTCGGTTCGTTCCGTCGGCTCGGACTTCTTCAGGCTGGAAAGCCTCAAAATCCTCTTATATTCGTTCATTCATTGAAACCGATTGGTGTTCTCATTTCCGCCGGGTGCGGCTAATGCTAAATTTTGGCCAATCGTCGTGACCCATGGACCCTCGTGAGAATATTCTCAATTCTGTGATATGCGATAGTAGTGACGCCAGTCTCAGTGAGGTTGGAGGCGATGATGTGTGTGGTGGACCCCCTCCTCAGCCTCTGCTTGCTAAACGAGTCAAGTTCAACACTGCGATCACAAGACGTACTATAAGGCCGCCTTCGCAATCAGAACCTCCGAGCAACGTTTTCATTTGTAGAAAGGAATACGAATTTTAAAACAAAAACGTTTGGAATACGCTCTCTCTGCCACGACCAAAAAATAGCCCTGCCAGGGGTTCAATTTATTGCACCGTCAGATCATCTGCTCTTTTTCCAAGATGGAGGGCGAGATCTCTTTCAATCATCTCATAAAGTCGCCAAACGAGATATCTTCAGAATCATGCCTCCGCTCGTCCGTGACATCTGTCATTGCGTTTGACGTTGCTATGATTAGCGCTGAGTCTCCTCTGTATGCTGATACTAGCATTTTGCCGTTTTGAAAACACTCGGAACTGTCCATCGTGTAATCCGTGCAGTATGATCGTGTACAGCGGTGTATCCTCAGTCAGCTTCTACCAAAAGTCAAAAATCGGTCCCTGTGAATGATTCCATGAACCCTCGACACAGATAACTTGTGTCTCTGAGCTATCCTTCGTACTGTTGCTAGGGCCTGATACGGCTTGATGTGTTCCGTAATCTCTGGGATGCAGGAAATGAGGTAAACGATCATTGGAAGAAAACCGTGCCAAGGGAGCATCGTCTTGTCGACAGTTCAATTTCCGCCCGGTATGATGGCTGATTCAAAGTTGAGGTTCAGAATCTTGCAGATGTTTTGTCCCAATCGGCGTCAATGTACTTTGCCACCGTTTCATCACGACTGATGGAGAAATTCGTGGTGTTCAGCCATGTACGGTAGTGAGCGGTCCGGCTTGGCAAGGTGCATCTCCGGAAGTTGAATAGCGGCATATTTCTCGATGTCCTCTGACAGAAGCTCCATCTTGCGACGTTTTCCAGTATTTTCGTTGATAGGGAAGGTGTTGATCATGAAATCGAGCATTTTCTGTTGCACTGAGCGGTCGAAGAGGCCCCGGAAAATTGACATCGGTGTTACGGAGTTACGAGTTTCGAACAATTTGGAATCCTCCTTTTTGTATCAGGTGAGATCATGATCGATGACAGGATGGTAGTCGTCGCATACAATGGGTTTAGGTGAGGTGTGAAATAAATCACCAACCAACCGCTGCTCCTCCTCTACTCCCTGAGCTTCCATTGTACCTATCCTCCAGTGTTTGTGTGGCGTGGTCCGTAACACTGCAAAATCGGCTTAAAACGAAAAACGGATTTGGCCCGCGAAACGTGTTTTCTTCCAATTCTATGACAGTTCGCCACAGCGGACCATTAGGCGGGTCGTGACCATTTTTCGCTGGGTTGCAGTGTAACGAGAGACGCGGGTCAACCTGGTGTTTTCGCTGAGTGCCTTCCACTGTGGCTTCGCCCATCTGTATGATGATCACCTAGAGCACCCTAGATGATCGATAATAAATCTGTTCGATTGAATCGATGCTTTTATTTGCTTTATCTACATCTATACGAAATTTCGGTATAAAAATAATTTTTCTGTTTTTTGGTCGGAAAGGTTGGGAACCAACTCCCGCGGATGATATATAGACCAGATCACCGTCGTCATGATGTGATGATCAGATCACCCGATCAGGCGAATCAAGCCCAGATGAGCGGTGAGCAGATCCAAGAAAACACGTTTCGCGGGCCAAATCGGTTTTTCGTTTTAGCCGATTTTGCAGTACGCGTTACGTTCTACAAACGTTTCAAAAATGGAATACGATATTCAGAACTCCACTATAGGCGTCGAGATGGAACATGTGCCCAGAATGGAATACGTGTCCGGAATGGAATACGATTTTTGAAATAGGAATGTTGCTCTCCCTCATCGTCTTCAATTCTCTCGTCGCCAACCAAAACACCACCTATCAGGAGTGGACATCCTTCTTGAACCTTTCCAACTCGAGCGCCAAAGTAGGTGATTTATCTGTGTGTGATAAGATGTTGATGGTAGATGGTAGCGTGACCTTGTGCCAAATACCAAGTACGATCATGATGCATTCACCGGACTGCTCGCGGCCGTGATCACGAGTACAACGTGATGAGGACAGTGAGAACGTGTTGAGGTCACGCGCATGTATTTCACACACAATGAATACAAACAACATCTGACGGTTCGCATCATTGATCATGACACACGAAAATGGACACGTATATAAATGGTCGGCGATGATATCGTTGAGACTCTCTCCTCGTCTCAAGTGAGGTTGATCTGAAAATACTTTGGTTTTGATTAAGACGTCTCCTCACAGTTTGACTTCCCTCGCCGTGAATACCTTTCGTCCAACACGATCACCACAATGACCAGAGAGCCTGCAGTGTGTATGGTCTATTCCACAGGCTAAACGATGAAGAAGCAGCGTCTCGGGTGCCGCTAGACAGGCCGTTCGCGTCGGGCAGCGAAAATCGCGACCTGACAATAACGGGAATGCGCCTTCAT
>MDYQ01000200.1:0-50596 GCA_003024175.1 Planoprotostelium fungivorum | reverse complement strand
ACACATGAGCCCATTCATCATGGACGTTCCATCGTTCACCTTGATGGGCTCGGGCTCAGTCGCTTCGACTCTCGGCTTCTTGAAAGAGCCGACGGGTAACAGGTAATCGGGTTCCTCTCTCTTTTTGTCTATCCGATTGCGCTTTCCATTCATGTCACACACACCGTCTCAGATGGTACCCCACCTCTCCATCATATGCACCACTGGATTTAGTGGGGGTGTGGGCGGTTTGACTCGTCGATGTCTCCGAGATGGCTTTCGAGATGGCTTCTTCATCTTCCTGTCTGGCTTTTCCACTGTGACCTTTCTGCCACGATACTGGTGCGGATGCTATGTCTGGCTCGTGTTCACGCAGCTTCTTTACGATCTCTAATAGATGGATTAACTTTGGATGGACGATCGTTGAAGAGAAATACGAAGGATGATAATATTCAGATACGATGGAGACGTTGCCTCACCATTCTGACGAAGTGGTGCGTGCTGATGTTCGGGATCCAACAGAGGCCTCCTCTCATCCTTCCTCTGTTCTACGTCACGATCAACGCTCTCACTGTCACACATCACCTTTCCACAGCAGTTGCCCATGCTGTTTGCGGGAGCTCAACGTTCTCAGACTTTCTCTCTTCCATTTTCCTCCTTTAGCGCTGTCCTTCTACAACGTCAGCCTAAGGCGACCACTCGCTTGACTTTTGAACGAAATCTACGAACTGTGTGCAGTGCATCAAGATCGATAGGACCTCCCACAGCAACCAGAGATACATTAGATGCTGAAGCCAACGAAACAACCTTCCTTTGCGGGGGAGTGCGTTCAGATGGGAGCGGACATTATGATCCTACCCGTCGATATCATGTTGAACCTCCTGATCAACCACGTCGATCCGTCTCAGATCCTGAATCTGTCGGAGACGTGCAGAGCCTTCCGATCTCTCTGTAGCGAGCCACACTTGTGGAAGGGCATAGTAAAGAAGCATTTCCCCAATTTCCACCAGCGGTTGTGCCTCAGAGCGCTCGGTAAATCGACTACCTGGAGACAGTCCTTGCACGAACCGCTGAGGTGAGCACAATGTCTAACATTTCGCTCACTCGTAATCCAGCCCCATGATTACCGCACGACCCAACGCATTACAGTCGATCAACTGGAAGGGAGAATATTTCCAGCGTACGAGAATCCAAAACAACTGGAGGAAGGGAGTTTACTCTGTGGCCGTAATGGAAATGCACCGCGGTGAGTTATTTTACACAATACAATCGAATCGCCCACAACGACGTGCATGATAAAGGATGAGATCCTGATACGTAATCACAGATGCAGTCACATGTGTTGATTTCGGGGACAAATGGCTCGTCACAGGCTCCACCGATGGAAGTCTGAGAGTCATCGAACTGAGGCCCCATCTCCACTCTTCAGCCACATCAACACCCGTCATGGACTCTCCCATGATCCACTCTGGAGGCTATCATTCGGGTGTCTTTCAATCTCCATCCATCGCCGATCGCTTCAAGGTGATCACGATCGGATGGACATGAAGAATGACGACATGCAGACATCGGCCAAGATGAAAGAGAAGGAGAGATCTTCTACACCGAGCATCGTCCCTTCACGAGAAGACACATCCTTCTCTCAGATGAAGACAGGTGACGTCATCTCATCCGACATCATCTGAGAAATGCCCGATCGAACGTTCCCCACAGGTTTCTCCAATCTGCTGAACAATGCGCCGAAGCAAGGCAGTCCCGCCCTGGCACCCAGCAGTAATAAATCTCTCACAAAGAGCTCCAACGGAACGAATCTAAAAGAGAGAGGCAGACTCACCGTCAGTTACGGTTACGTACCCAAACCGAAGACTTTGGGTGTACCCATACCCGTGACACCCCCCGTGAGACATGATATTTCTCCGAAATCTCCGCGAAATTTCAGAGAAATCTCACGATGTACAGAAGACGAGAGTACTCACTGGTGGTATACCGGAGGCTCTGTTGGGTAACAGCAAGCAACCCACGGCTGCCACGGCTGTGACGGATATTTTCATTCACGACCTGCCCGTACAATTACCCGAAATCATGCTGCACGATTGGAACGTTCTCCCGCGCTACCTCCACCCCATCCAGTGTAACTTTGAGATCACTTGTCTCGCTCTGGACGATCACAACGGTCTCGTTGCAGCGGGTGAGACGTAAGACGAAATTTCAATTAAAAACAACAGGTGGTCCGAACGGCAGATTGATCTTCTCCACCGTGTCGCAAAAAAATGCGACACCCACACCACTAGAGGGACACACCGGAGACGTACGTTACGTCCACGCCGCCGATAAGACAGTCATCAGTGCCTCGTCCGATAGAACAGCTCGCATCTGGTCCCTCGATACAGGTGATCTCTTTCTTCTCATTTCAAATTTTGAACCGAAACAGGAAGCCACGTTGTCTTGGGAGATCACGAGAGTGCTGTCAATCGCGTCATGTTAACCGAACGCGAAGCTTTCACTGGAACGGAAGATGGAATTCTTCGGATATGGAAGAGGGATGGTACCTTGACCCACGTGAGATTTCGATGAAATTTCGAAATCTGATGGGGGGTAGGTGTACAGGGGGGGTGAAGGATCGATCACTGGGATATTGTATTCAATCACGGAAGAGAAGGAATACGTTTGGATATCCACCAGCAGTGGAAACATCACGGGTCACATCATCCACCGACCTCAATCGGAGGTGAGACGTACACGGAACGTACGTTACGTGACATTACGTCAGGAGTCACAAGTGAAGGAGAGTAACGTGGCGGACGTCACACTGAAGGGACACACGGGACCCGTCAACACGATCCGCTTGCAGGGTCACGATCGATTATTATCCGGGTATCTACAACGCGCCACTCCACCATCTCACCCCCACAGATCGACGGACAAGACGGCCGCAGTTTGGAATTTAAAGAATGGAAAGAGAGAGAGCGTCCATTCTACCGCTGCGCCCGTCACCTTCTTAGACAGCAGCACGGACAACAACATGTTGGTCTACGCGACGCAGTACGATCTCTTCGTGTCGAGTTTGAAGAGGCAGGACGCTCATGATGAGGGAGAGGTGTACCTCCACATCAAGAACGAGTTGTGGGTGTCTTGTCTGTTATCTGATGACACGCTCGTCATCAGCGGCTCGAACGACGGAAAGGTGGAGGAAATCATTTTATTTCGTTTTATTCTGAAGGTGAACTAGGTGACCATCATGGACTTTAGCGTGAGGAGAGAAGACTTGGTGGAAGAGGAAGTTGTAGAGGTGAGAGAGATGATGAGATATAGAGGATGACGAGAGCAGGCATCACCGGCTGTGTCTACAACGGGGGTGTCACCTACTGGGAACACACCGAACGGGGGGGCATTTTCGGGATTTTTCAAGAAGAAGAAGAAGTGAAGGGAGGAAGAGGAGAGATACAAGAGAACATCGAGATGATAAACGTGTGAACGTCTTTCGTGATTGTCTTCACCTCATCCACTTCATGATGTGGAAGAGGAAGCCTCCAACAGAGGTGATACAATTGGTTCTGCAGATCGCCAGGGACGGAGCTCTTGATGAGACTAGACTGTCGTCCACCGATGAAGGTGATGACCAACCTTCTCCGGTCAGTTCTTCTCTTATTGAAGTGACAGAACATCTTTGTTAGAAAGCCAAAGATGAAAGTCACGAACTTGAACGTGTGAATGAAACGAAACGCTTAGAATACAATGGTTTATTTGCAGGTTGACATGGTTTACTTTCCACAGCTGACGCAGGCACAGACAGTTCCTCCCTGTCCGTCAGACCAGCACACGGGTCCACAGGCCAGAATGGCGGCACATCCTCCGTATTGTCTCTCTTCTACGCTTCTCTTCTCAGCGTATGTGGCAGAGCAAGTGTCTTGGATGTCGGCATTCCAGTAGCAGTACTTAGAGTTGGGGTTGCCACAGTTGTCAGGGCAGGTCACAGAGGTAGGTGTGTCTTTGCTGACGGTCTGTACAGCGTTGTAAGGAGGCTGAGGAAAGTTGTCGGCAAAGTCAGCGGCACGGACAGCGGCGAGGCAGAAGAAGATGGCGAAGAGGAAGGCAACTTTCATGTTGTTTGATCTCGTGTGAGTTGAATAATGAGGTTTGGAAGTGCTTCACCTTCAGTGTCGGGGCATTTTCGAGGCGGCCCGATTTAACGTGATCAATACGGTAGTTTTACCGAGTCTATGCGGAGAAGTCTGACACCCAGCCCCTATGGAGAAAATTCAAATAGAAAATTGGTCGGCGATGAAAAAATAGAAACGTATTTTGTCAGTGCTGGGAACGCAAAGAAGATTGATCAATGACGCACGACAAGGGTTACTATAACAGTACGGAGCGGGTGTGGTGGTGATTCCCTATGCTTTCGTATTTTACAGAACGAGAGGGAAGATGGATGCTGATCAATGCTCCGTGATGATGAGCTGGGTGAACCATAGAGGCGCATTCACCTTCAAATGTCATGAAGATTGAGGTTCGCCGAATTTGACTGCAGATCAGATCACGGAGATCATGCTCAACAACACAATGATGCGAGAACACAGCTGTCTTCAAAGAAGTAGCACGTTCTTATATTCTAGACCTCAGAACCGCAAAGCGGTTTCTTGCATCAAGCCAATGGTGAAATTCAGACGAAAATATGCTATTTCTATCCTGTCTCGTTTCGCGTGATCATGAGCTGCACCGTGAAGAGAATCTGATGGTGGAAAGTTTGTGGAAGATATCAGTCGTAAGAGAATGGCATCAACGAGAATGTGAACATTACTTTTTCCTCCTCCATTCTCCTTCGTCTTCATCAGATCTTGATCGTGACGTGAAATTAGGTGTATGATTCAAGCGAACCGAGCGTACAATCATTTATGATAATATGGTTTACTTTCCACAGCTAACGCAGGCACAGACAGTTCCTCCCTGTCCGTCAGACCAGCACACGGGTCCACAGGCCAGAATAGCCCGGCAGCCACCGTAGGCTTGTCTCTCCTCTACGCTTCTCTTCTCAGCGTATGTGGCAGAGCAAGTGTCTTGGATGTCGGCATTCCAGTAGCAGTACTTAGAGTTGGGGTTGCCACAGTTGTCAGGGCAGGTCACAGAGGTAGGTGTGTCTGTGCTGACTGTCTGCACAGCGTTGTAAGGAGGCTGAGGAAAGTTGTCGGCAAAGTCAGCGGCACGGACAGCGGCGAGGCAGAAGAAGATGGCAAAGAGGATAGTGACCTTCATGTTGTTGCTCTTTCGATTTGGGGGAATAATGAGGTTTGGAAGTGCTTCACCTTCGCTGCGGCAGTTCTACGCCCTCGTTTGCTACCGTGGATCGGTGCAGGTAGATTACCGCGTCACGACATGAAAAGCCTGACGCGTTCCCGGTGGAGCTGTTTGTCCGAGGTGAAATTTATCATGGAAAAAGGAGAGGAGTCTGACGTTACGATAACTGTGACAAGCGAGTGTGGAGGCGATCCCCTATGATAATAGTTCTTTACACAGAACGACTCCACCGAAGCGTGATGGTGATCGCTCCAAGATAATGATCACCAGGCGAAGCATAAAGCTGCATTTTCGACCAGTCATTGCATGCTTCAGTCTCTTCTTTCAAAGTCAGAGCTGGTGAAATAAGTGAGACCGTGGCTTGTGACGTTGACATGAGCAGAACAATATCTGAGAATCCCAAAACCGTTTCTTGTCGAGTGAAACCAGACGATTGAATGAGTCGATGAGGTCTTCAATAGAGCAAGAGAATCGAGAGGGAATCACTTTCTGCACGAACTCTTGTCGTCGAAAAATCATCATCAAGGCTCATCCGTGTCATGACAAATGATTTCGTGTTCATGTGTGGACTAGGTATCTCGCATCAATCCTTGTGTCTATCGACGACGAAGTATCATAGGGATCGCCGCTTCGTCTGTTCGGATGAGCCGCTCCATTGGAACGTCGGTGTCAGAGAGACAATACGGATGATGTGCCGCCATTCTGGCTTGCGGACCCATCTGCTGGTCTGATGGAGAGGGAGGAACCCTTTGCGCCTGCATCAGCTGTGGTAAGAAGTGAATGCACTGCTATAAAGAATCGGCTTCTGTATTGCTCGACGTCAATGAGATACTCTTCACATTCGATGCCCTCAATGTCACATCAGACCTAAAGATGATGCTGAGATCCGCTGATCGAAACGAAGACGCGCTCACATATAGTGACTGCTAGTGTGGCGGAAAGTGCAGAAAGGAGGAGTTGCAGGAGGGTACAAATTTCAGGGAGACACGACGGACGTGACCCGGCGTCCGACAGGCTGCATCGTGTCTCATCTGACCTCTTCAGAGAGGTTTCATCCATGATGCCCTGATTCCAAACAAATTGTGGAGCTACAGACTTCCAAAAATACGGATGGTCGTGGGTGGCTGACATTTGAGCGGCGGGTTGATCAAGTTTAAATCTCATCTACAACGCTAAAATCTCGTAAGGCTGGTATCTATGCTCAGAAACACCATTGGTGATGCTGAAGAGGAGGAAGACCGATATCGACACCGCTCGAGCTCTGTGCTCTCTTGTGACACCGGACATCCACATCAAAGATGAAGACGAAACGGCAACGATGATTGTGGGAGTGCCGGTGGAGGGAAATCCTTATGTCCTCATGGCCGACGATATCGCAAAGACCATGCTATCTGACTTGATCAGTCCGACGGGTGATCCGGGGTGAGAAGAGTGATGTTATCATAGATGGTAATCGATCGTGTAGATGCACTGGTGTGGCACTGTCTTTTTGGAAAACGATCGAACAAGTGTGTAAGAGTGAACAGAACCGAAAGGAAGAGATTCAGATCTCAGGGCACCACATTCATATTAAGTGATTGAGAACCATCCATCTCAGCGCTGAAAGCAACAGATACCGAAAGACGATAGCAAATGACCAACCAGCTGTTGTCGTCACGGCAAAGAAGAGAAGAGGAAGAGGTTCACCCCAAGTGGCATACTTGCAGAGTGAGATGCGAAGAACAAAGAAGACTCTATTGAACGTTAGAAAGATCTTCCTAACGAAGTGACGAGTCTAATCGATGTCGTGGAAGAGGACATCATCTGCAAACTCTTGGGCATGAATCAACTCAGCATCACCATGGTTGATGTGGGTCAACCTTCATCTTCTCATCTTCTGATGAGCCGGACAGTATCCACGAAGAGGTGTCCATCGCATTCTCACAGCCAATTCAAATGTCGCTCGTATATTCAACGTGGCTCATCCACGGGAGTTGAGAGGAATACCATCAGGTGTGCATCGTCATGTCGATGTCGATCAACTCCACCTGATCGTTGAGGTAAAGATGAATTGGGCACACCTGCGGAGGACAGCAACATCATCACTGATTCTTTCTATGCGAACATGAACCCATTCACAAAGATGTCCACATTCTCCCTCCACCTGAAACAATTTCCCACAACTTCGTTCTTTTTGGCCATGAGAGAGGTGATGATAAATGATGATGCTGTCCTCGATCATCAGTGATGATCGAAGACGATCGATGGTGGTGTTCTGATTGATGATCATGCATCAGATCGTCCCCGGAATCAATCTCTGCCTGGCCATCTTGTACGAACTGAAGAAGAAGCCGTTCGGTCCTTCTCCATCTACAACGACTTTGTTGTCAGGGAAACACGTTTGGAAGAGAAACGCGTGGGACGAAGTGCTGGAGAACTGTCTCAGATACGTAAGTCAGAATCCCAGGCACGCCTCTCCTTGCAGGAGGATCCTACCAGGTGAGTTGATCACGTGATCAAAACTGACAGATTCCAGCGAAATTTCTCGAAGACACGCAGAACGTGTACTGTTACGCTTACCAGGGAGAGGGTGAGTTGTAGATGGATGATCACGTGACTCATTCTGCCAGCTTTCTTACCATCAGGTAACAGCGACGGCTATTCGTGGAGATCCAGTCGGGGCGTAGTCAGCACGGGTGAAATTTCGATGAGAAGTCACGTGACGTTGACATTCAACAGCGACCGATCTGAAGAAAAAGTATCACTACGTAGATCTACCAAATAACAAGAAATTGAGACGCAGAGTGATGTGGTTAGAAGAGATCAAAGGATTATGCATGGTGGAATATAGACATTCAGAGAACGTTAGCACCGAGTCTGAGAAGCTGATGGGACCGGATTGCATGGAGTGGCCGAAATTGCTGCAGGAAGTGGATTCGGTGAATAAGAAGTTGACCGAGTCGTTCGATCGAATCGTGAGTACAGACGAAGTCATCACATCATCACATCGTCACATCCTCACATTCGTCACATCATCACATTCGTCACATCATCACATCCGTCACATGTCGGACTCTGCATCATCAACATCACACCGAGTGATCAGACACGAGACTGAAGAGAGAACAGAACACACACTTCCAAATGGCGGAGGCAAGGACGGAAGAGGCCGACATTGGGTCAGAGAACGTGGTATCTTACGTCAATGGTATCCTCTCCAGCTGGGCCTCCGATTACGCTCGCATGTAAATAAAATGTATAGCTCGCGCCACTGCTTCATCATCACACGTTGTCGTCATCCAATCATCAACTGCAACGCACCTCGTTTCACTCTTCCTGCCTCACTTCACTCGCTAGATGTTTCAGACTACGCCTAAGTCATTTCATAGAACCCTTCCTACAGAGAAAATATCTCCTCTCTAGTGCAATACCAAAAAAAAGAAATCAAAATAATTTTATTCTATGAAACCGACCGAGGTAACCTCGGGTTTCGCGGAATGTCGTCGGTTCAGAAAAAGAGTATCGGATACTTGGGAGGTTTCGTGTGGTATGTCTTCATACTCTGAACCAACATCTAATCGACAGACGACATGAACACAACTAGCGTACTGGATCCCTCCCAACTCGGTTCACCTTACCACTACATACCCCACGCCTGGATCGGCATCGTCTTCGTCGCACTGTTTGGCATCTCCACTTTGGCTCACTTGGTGCAAGTCAGTTACTATAGAGGATGGTGGCTGCACGTGTTGACGATCGGAGGCATAGGTGAGTTTCTCCCACAGATGACGATGAATGACGATGTGACGAAGGCGAATGCATCGGCTGGGGTGCTAGACTCTATAACGCTTACGAGCCTACCAACGGCAATGGATTCTTGTGCCAGATTGCTGTGTTAGTCATCGCCCCCGTCTTCTATTCAGCTGCCATCTACCTCATGTTGGGCAAAGTGTGAGTTTGCTCGAGGATGAATCACCTTCACCGTATCTGACGATGTGATGCAGGATGAGCCTCACGAACCCAGAATATTCGAGACTGAGGCCCAAATTATACAGCATCGTGTTCATCACGTGCGACGTGATCGCGCTGGTGGTCCAAGCCATCGGTGGTGGTATGGCTGCCACGGCAATCGACCTCGAAGGAGCCGATCTGGGAGCGCGCATCATGCTGGGAGGCATCGTCTTTCAATTGGTCAGCATGACGCTGTTTGTCATCTTCGCCGTGGACTTTTCCATCAAATTACTGGCAGCTATGAAGGCGGGAGCCTGTGATTCATCGCCTCAGCAGGTGATGCCCATCTTATCGCCACATCTTCTGACATAGAAAAATAGAAGAGGGATCTGAAGCGTATCGCAGTACCTGTCATCATCAGCTCCATCGCCCTCTACGTCAGAGGAGTGTACCGAGTGATCGAACTATCTGAAGGATGGAACGGACCCATCATATCCACAGAATCTTACTTTGTCATTCTAGACGGTTTGATGATGGTCATCGCTCAGGGAGTCTTCAACATCGTTCATCCTGCGAGAACACTGAGAGAACTGGCCGATCACAGCACTGAAGTCACAAAATTGCAGCCCAACATGTCTGAAGCATGATAAAAGCCTATTTTTATTTCATGAGCGGTATAGGTCATAGTTGTACCTTTGTTACATGTTGCTGCGTTACATTTGACTGATTTGTTCTCAGTTCTCCGTCGTCTTACCAGAGTACATCTTGTAGCAAGCTTTCGATAAAGATTGTGACGGTGCGAAATGAGAGTGAAAATGATTTTATTTTCGACTGGCGTTGTTTGTGGAGAAAGCATCACCGTCAGCATCACACGAAAGAATAATAATGTCTACAGTCAAGGTCGTCTTACTGCGTCACGGAGAGTCAAGCTGGAACAAGGAGAACAGGTTCACTGGTTGGGCCGATGTTCCTCTGTCTGAGAAGGTAATGGATCTATCATCCATCTCCACCATCGCTGCAGATCGATCGACTGACTGCATCAGGGTCTCACTGAGGCCAAATTCGCAGGAAAGCAGTTGAAGGAGAACGGCTTCACATTCGATGTCGCCTACACTTCGATGCTGTCCAGAGCCATCAAGACCCTCTGGCTCGCCTTGGAAGAGATGAACCTCATGTACATTCCCGTCTATCCCAACTGGAGATTGAACGAGCGCATGTATGGTGCCCTTCAGGTCAGATATGCAATCTTTCACAGCACAAACTTCTGACATCAAGAACAGGGATTAGACAAGGCAGAGACTGCCGCTAAGCATGGAGAGGATCAAGTCAAGGTATGGAGAAGAGCCTACGCCATCCCCCCTCCCGCTCTGGACGAATCCAACCAATACTACCCCGGAAACGATCCCAGATACAAGCATTTGAACCCAGCTGATCTTCCCAAGACCGAATGTCTTAAGGACACTGTCGATAGATTCTTACCCGCATGGCACAACGAGATCGTCCCTCAGATCAAGTATGGCCGTCATACCCATCATCTGCATTCGACTCACCCTCGATAGGAGTGGAAAGAAGGTGCTCATCGCCGCTCACGGCAACAGTCTGAGAGCTCTCATCAAATACTTGGACAACGTCAGCGATGACGACATCGTCGAGCTCAATGTCCCCACCGGCATCCCTCTCATCTACGAGTTAGATGCCGAGACTCTCAAGCCCGTGAAGAAGAGCTACTACCTCGCCGATGAAGAGACGGTCAAGGCCGCACAGAGTGCAGTGGCCAACCAAGGAAAGAAGAAGGAGTAAGAGGAAACGACAATAAATACATTTATTGGAAGACTCGATTGAACTGTTGGACCTTCTCAAATATCTTAAACTTGGGTAGCATGTCTGCGCCGGCCTTGGAAAGAAAGCCCATGGGAAAGTCGACGAGGTGTCCGCTGACCTCACTCAGCAGTTCGGCGTTGTGTAAGACGTACTCTTCTCCGTCCATCAGTTCTCTCAGTTGTTCCATCGTCGTGATCTGATTCGAAGCGACAAAGGGAAACACCTGCCATCCCATCGTCAATCATCACATCACGATCTTCCAATCTGATGGTGGACGGCTCACCTTCTCGAAGATCTTCGTGTTACGATTCGATATTCCATGCCACAGAGACAGCGTAGAATCAGACATGGGATCCACCAACGAGTCCATCTTGTCTTCTAATCCCAAATGTTCCGCCCAGATCCTTCTTCTTAAATCAGCTGCAAAGTGTGCCGCTGCGAAAGGTCTTCCGTTCATTGTGATCTCTTCTACTCTCTTGTCTTCCACCACGGCGGCGATCTCGCTGTCTCTTCCCTCGTGCAGACTGTAAAAGATTTAAAATGAAATAAAAGGGAGATATGATGGTCACCTTCTGTCGTTGATGTTTGCCGATCCCATGATGACGCGACAGTCGTCGGCGATCATCAACTGATGAGATGTCATTCCATGATGGATGAGTGCGTGATGGATGTCTCACCTTGGCGTGGACGTAGATCTGTTCGGTCACGTAACCCTTCACCATTCTTCCGTAAGTCCTTAGGCCGTGAAAAGTGATATAGTCCTCCACTCTTATCTGTGGATGCCTCTTCTCTAATTGATTGTAGATGGACGTCTCACCGCTCCACATCGTGTTGAACTGTCTGATTCGGTGTCAGATCACGATTTGATTCTCGTGCATTCGACGAATCGACGCGATGTACACATCGAGAACGATGAAGTGAAGACGTGAAACTCACAATGTCATGATGTAACGAATGGAATTGCGATGGATGAAGCCTCCATCAGGCGCCAGCGGCATGACAACGATGATTCTGAACCTACTCCTTGTCAACGTACAATTCTTCTCTTTCTCTCTCACTTTTTCTTCTCCTCGTAGGCCCTGGAGATCCTCTCTACCATGACTTGTGCGATTTGGTTCTTCACCTTATCGTTGGCAGTGGAAGAGATAAAGTATTGATTCTCTATGTAGACGTAATGTTCGGCTCTTTCGATGAGATCGATGTAAGCTGTGACGACCGAGCTGCTGGGGTGAACTCGAATTCTCCGCGAGATTTCTCTCACTTTTCGTCGACATTTCCTCCCGCCCAGATGGGAAGTGACCTCACCAACTGTACATCGGCCGTACCACGATTCGTCTCTTCCTCGGAACGGCTCATTTTCCACGGAACAATGTGAGTGTGACTCAACAGAGACTCTTGATGGTGATTCCACCTCTGTCGTGGTCAGACATTCAGAAGAAGAGGAAGACGCACTTGAATAAAGTTGAGTGAGACGTCGAGAGCCGCTTGACCCGTCACTCTCATGTGTACATCGTGCCAACCCATTCTGGGAATAGACTTACGATCTACTTCTTCCTGTTGGAGGGTGAGATGTGTCGAGGTCATGATGTCAGAAGATGGATTTATGAGATGAAATATGATCGTGAACAGATGATGTGATGATGTTGTGATGTTGTGATGACGATGTTGTGATGATGATGATATGGTCGTGCGATGGTCATGTGATGATGTGATGATGCGATCATGCTCACGTCAAATGGAATCTCTGGATCTACAATTCCCCTTCGATTCGTATTCGCATAATCCTTCCCCGGCCACACACTATTCACATCACCACCACCTCTATACCTCACTCTCACCTGTTCACGTGACAATCGTCCACACATTCGTGTCGATTCGTATCGTATCTGCCGAAGCACAGATCCAATCCACCGACGTAAGCGACAGTGTGATCGATGACGACATTCTTCTGATGGTGCGACCATTCGAATGGAATGATGGCTGGATGTCGAATGACTTCGATGTTTTCACTACAATGCATCAGATGGTGGAAGTTCTCCTGTGTCGTGATGATATCTTACCTGAGGGCTTCTAATTTCTTCTTCGTGTGGAGGGAAGAGAGGTTGCTGGCGATGTCTGTGTCGTTCCACACCAACACGAAGACCTGAATTTGTCAGAGATGAAGAGAAGAAGAGATCTCCCAACACCTTGACACCCTCGTTTGCCTTCTTCTCCAGTATGACATCCAATCGATCGTTCACCGTGGCATCTTCTCCTCTCTTCAAGTACAATTCCGGACACAACCACCAATCGACGATGAAGATGAAACGTTGAGCTCTCGCGAGATCTTTTGCGATGGATTTGAACGTATCTGTGTGATGGTGAATATTCTCTCTACATCAGTATTCTCTCTACATCAAAGTTCTCACCTTCTGCATCCACAAATGATTCCACTGCAATCTTGTGACGAACCGGCGCGAACGATTGAAATCGATTCTGTAGGTTCGTCCAGTGGTGCATCGTGCCGATCCACCCCACCACCTTGATTGGGATGAGATGGATGTCACGATTTGATTGAGGTGAGATGAATGGTAGTGGACTTTACCTCGATGACTATGTCACAAGAGAGAGCGATGATGCCGTGAGGTGAAATCAATTTGATGATGAGACGATCTGACGTTCTACAACCGACCAGACGATAACCTGAGATGTCTCGGTGAGACGTACGACATCAAGTCCTCTCACGTGATAGGCACACGACCTTCATGGGCTTCGTGTGACTTTTCCAAGAAAGTGCCTTGTCTCTCGCCAATCTTCCTTCTGGATCGTTGTAGATGATCAAAAACCCTCCCCTGACCTCACAGAACCTGATGACGTCATCATCCATCTACAACTCTCCCCCTCACCTCTCGTTCCACTTCGTGTGAATGAGAGTTGAAGTTCGCGACCGTTCCGCTAATCTTCCCTTCTTCTCTGGTGGATAGCTCGTGTGATCATCTATGAGTAGATCTGGGGAGATCTGCATCTCCTTCGTTGAAGATCTCGTCTGCTCCCAAGTCTGCTGATTCCTCGCCCTCCATCGGACGGCCATCACCCTGGCGACGTACATGTACAGCCTAGACACCATCTGTCCCAGGTCATCGAAAATTCCGCGAGATTTCACTCACTCCGGGGTCGATCGATGCGATGTCACGAAGGGTGAGGGCGTCGAAAGATAAGACATCACATTGGGTGAGTGCTGTGATGGAGAATCGAGTGGGTTTGTTGTGGAAGAAACTGTACACACCCATCAACTCCCTCTCCCCAATCTCGTGATGGTTATCGTCTGCGTGTAGATGGTACTGACATCGACCTGTTCCCGGGAGTCACGAAATTTCGATTGGATTTCGTTTGCACCTGTGAGGAGGAGGTAGAACTTGCGATCACCGTGGTACGACTGGATGACGTGTTCACCCTTCTCGTACGTCTGCGTATTACACCTACGTCTCAATTCTTCCCAATCTCGTGGACTTAGCTCCGATTCACCTGAACGTCTCAGCGAAACGAGTAGAAGTTATCGTCTCACTCTTCTCTTCCCTTCTCTGTTCTTTACCGTGAGATCTTGTCGAAGTTTCACTCTGAAATTCGGTACCGATCCGTTGGGAAGGTGGAGGTAGGGAGAACAACTGTGCGCATCGTTACGTACGTAAATCGAAATCTCTCACCTGCCAAGAGAACGACTCGATCATACACCTCAGCAGCTCGATCGACAGCAGCGGATCTTCCCTCATGAGTCCCAATAATCTTTCCCGCTCGATTCGAATCAATTTTGCGTCTCCGCACTCGGAAACGTAGACAGAGTGGATGAGTCCCAAATTTCCTCCATCGAACAAACTGTTGTCACCGAAGAAGTGACCTCTACCTAAATCCCACACTTGGTATTCGCCTCCATCGTGACCCTGAGATATCATGAGTGTACGGCCGGTGGTCAGTCGAGACGTCATACTTTTGTCATGTGTACGGTGCCGTCCAGTATGATGAAGAAGTGAGAATTGGGACCGTTCTGTCTCAAAATTCTGTTTCCCGCCTTGTATTGTACTTGTTCTCCGATGGAATAGAGGAGTTGCAGGTGGTGTGGTTTCAGCTTGTGGCTCAATTGTTTGTGCAGGAGGATCACGTTATTCTCGTCTGCGGTCTCTTGAACTGGACGTGTGAGAGAAATTTCGATGAGAACTCGCGCACCTCCCGGGCGGTTTACGTTGACGTGGCTCTTGGGAGATACGATGTCGAGTTTTCTGTGGAGTTTCATCGCTTCTTCAGGACTAATACAAGGTTGACGATTGGAGAGTAACTAGATGTTGTCAGATGCCAAGATCGTGATCATCGTCATCATGACACGGATCATCACCTCCATGATGTTTGCATCTCTGACGATCCGATTGTAGATGCCATTGTCTCCCCCACAGTTCATCCCACTCATGAACCTGTCCTCCATCACTCGATCGCGATGATGACACGATCACCCACCCTGCGATCAGTTTCGTCTCGCTGACACACTTTGCAAAGTTGATGACGCCCTCGTGAATGTAATCTAACAAAGAGTCGTCAGAGTCTTTCAGTCTCTCCAGCAAGTCCGAAAGATATGGAATTTGAAACGCTAAAGCCTCGTTTCGATTTCCATCGGTACACTGTAGCGGTTGCACCATCTGTCACGTCGTGAATAAAATACATTTTAAATGTTTTAAAGTCACTTTCTGAGGCATCGATTGTCCCAAGACGTCTGAGCACCCCAGCAGTACACTCTTCATTCCATTGATATTCCCAATCTTGTACAGCTCCTACCACCATCATCAACGTGAATACGTACCGTACGTACCGACGCCAGGTTGTACATGTAATCGACGATGTCGCTGCCGTTGGGATAAGCTCTCATGCACTTTGACACCCAGCCTCTCGTTGATTCATTCCATAATTTCATTCGATTCACGTTCACTGCGTCTTGCTGTTTCCATAGGTACAAGAGGAACCTGACGGAAACTCAATTGTGCGAACGCGAGTGCGATTCTCACTCTTGAGGAGAGATGTAAGACATGATGGACGACTCCATCAGGGTCATCTGATGGGCGATGGAGATGGGAGGGTATCGGACTAGTTCTAAACTGTCTCTCGACTTGTAATTTATCTCTTGGAATGTCTATAGAACATGATGATGAGATGAGATCTCGTGTCTTCGACTCACCGGTGATGGTGTCGCCGCGGATGCATGGGACAAGGCACGCCTCAGAGTTGAGCTGGGTGGATAGTTGTCTCTCGTGTTACTCTCTATGAAGAGAGATAGAGAGTGGGTCATGGGCGGATGTCTTTGCCAATCATCGGGAAACCTTGTGCACCACTGATGGATCATCTCTGATATGACCCTCTGTGTCGATGGGTCAACAACGAATCATCGCGATGATCGTATCAAGATGATCCACCTGAGACTGTTCTCTGTTTCGCGTGATGTCTTCTGTGAGTTCATTGCCTATGGTGGCTTCGCTCTCTACGTCTTCGTATATCTGCGTTAATTGAGAGAAAAGCTCTTCACAACCGACGAGAGGTCTGATTGAAATCCAAATGGCTTCGATCAGTTGGGATCGAAGAGGTTGACGAGTGGAGATGATGTACTCCAACAGTCGATAGAGACTTCCACCTTCTGGAATCTATAGAAGATGGGTGCAATGATACGGTGACGATATCACCTCTGATTGATTATCCCGAGAAAAGAGGAGGCAGTCCTTCATGGATTCTACTTCTTCTCTTCTGGTTTGCTGAGAGGTTAGCAGTGACAACATATAGACATCTTACATCTTTTTCATCATCGATTGGAATTCGCAACTGTTTTCGAACTCTCCGACTGGCCAGCTGATGTTGTGTCAGAGATGCACAGTTGTCCGCGTGATCACCTTTCGTTGTATGAGATAGCTAACACCAACGACCTTCCTCAGACCTGCTTGAGGTGCTGACCAGCTGATGGGCTATATACATCAGACGCAACCACACCATCTCCCCACCTTGCCGGATTCTCCTTGAAACACCATCTGATTCGTATGGGCAGCCGATGTGTCTTAGACGTTGTTGTGATCGTGCGTATTTATGTAATTAAAGGGAGTAGTCTTCTGTGAAGCTCTTGAAACTGACCAACCCACGAGATTCCGATGCCTCACGCTTTCATGCGATGACTTCTCCTCCGTTTTGATAGACCTTGTGTCCTTCTCTTCTCTGATGCGCGTCACATGAGTTAAAACCTCAATCTCAACGCGTTTATTTCGAAAATTATTACGGACTCTATATGTTACATCTGTGCATCGTTTACACCATCAGACTGGCACGCTTATTGGCGTAGATCTGATCCACTCTCTGAGACAGCCGCTCTGCTCGTGGTGAGACGTGGAAAGACTTCCTGTTTCGTGGCGTTGCCATGTCATTCTCCGCAATGACTTGGTTCGTGATGACGATGGGAGGAAGATACATAGCCTGGAAGTTCGATCAGATGATGAAGATGGAGTTGGATGAAGATGATTACCTCGGAGAGGGAAGCTCTCAAAGCTCGAACGTCTACTGCTGCCGTTGGATCTGGCATGTCGATCTCCATCATGGAATCCTTCAACTTCTGCAGATTCCTAAAGTAGCCCACTTCGTCGGATTCGGTTCGATTGTCCACTCGAAAGTCCATGTGCTGTTGAGAATGAGTTGACGATAATGCATTCGATGGGCTCACGATCTTTCTAAATTGATGAGAAATCCAAGCGATGGAATGTGGGAAAGCAAGAGGGGCATAGAGAGGGAAGGCTAAGATACCAACGTACGTCAGAGCTAACGCACCCGAGATCCACATGTTTCTGTAATATTGGTCCACGCTCTTAGCTTGACAGAAGAGACCTTGAGAGAGTGAGAAAGAGGTAGACAAACACGATGGTGAGGTGCATTACCTGTCTTCCCGGTTGCGATCCTGTACCTCCTGCAGAAGGGAACGAATTGATCGTCATCTGCCGTTAAAACGCAGTGACAATACCAGAGGATGATGGCTGCGATTTCACCTGTGTTACTTCAGAGGCTGAACCGGATCAACACAAACTCACATCTCAACTGCTCGTTGCCGTCCACACCCAAATTCATATAAATAGCGTCCACTAACTCGATCATCGCTTGGAGGCCTTCGTCCATTTCAGAATGGAACCACATTTTCTCGGCACTCACTTGCTGATTTCGCTCTCAACGCCTTTCGAGCTCCCGCTTCTTGCGATTGCTTGTTACCTCGCAGTGTGTCTAACTTCCTGATGGTCTCTTCTAAAGTTCTACTCAGTTCCTTTCGCTTGAAGGGTAGCTGCCTTCTCTGCAGCTCTATCATCTCTCCCGAAACCGTGATGTCCTCCGGGTACTTCATCTTCTGTTGCTTCTCTGCTTCTGTCGGTTGTGCGGAAGGTGCGCTCAGGATCTGTGTTGGTGGTTTCTGACAGATCTCAGATCACTCTCCCACCAAAGCGCAGCAATCTCAGATACAACACCGACATGAAGGGTGGATAAGGTGGCAGATCACGCTCAGAGCTGTATTTGGAAACAACACTCGCGGGACTGATGGCAGCCACAAAGAGCTGACGAATCGTAGCGACGTATGTGAGGACAGGGAAGGATGAGAGATCAGTGATGTAGAAGATCCGAGTTTGACGGGCCAAGATCAATAATCTTGCCATCGAGCTCATCGAGGGAACTAGAGGTGAGCTGTTGAAGTGAAATATATCCTGTCATTTGTGATGAAAGGTTGTTGTGTATTATTAAAACTGTGAATCACTAATCGTCATTGACATCGATTCATCAAAGTACATTTCTTTACATATACATCCTCTCTATTCGATCTCAATCCTCCGAGATTTCACACGTTTCCATCTAAGCGGAGACTTTAAACGGCATCGCATGAGAGCAGATGGTCTATTCTGGATCTGGCAGCAATTGCAAGGTGGTCAACTGTGGCAATCCTAACAAGTCTCTCTTTGTTGATATAGCATAATTGCACTTCCGATACACTCTATCCTGTGTGAGGTCAGCTCATCATCTTTCAAGTTGAATTCGTTCACCTTGCAGTCCAAACTGCGAAAAGAGGCTCTGTGATAGACTGTTCGGTCTACGATACATTCCATATTAATTCGAATGGAATTCTCCATGAGAAACGAGAGCATCTCTGGACTCATGATCTGTCTTCAGCGTCAGATCTCTCCGACACATTGAAGATGGATGATGATGCTCACGTGAAGCCATGCTTCGCGATCGCGATAAGGTAGAGGATGACTCCACGAGAGAAGAGATGCAGCCGCATCATTGACGTAATGCACCACAACGCTGCGGTCAGAGATGATGGTAGGGACTTGACAATTGCGAGCGGCTTCGATGGCGATCTGGTGATGATGTGAGAAGAGATATAGGCGGTGGTAACTCACGCTCAATTGTTTCGTAAAATCGGACAGAAGCTGTTCCTTCTGTTGTGGTGTCGTGAATTGTTTCATCTCGACGATCTGGCGGGTTCAGGATGCATCGAGTCAAGTCCATCACCTTCTGATCTATGGTATCAAGTTTACTCTTCACGTTGGTGTCGAAGATGATTCCCCTTTGGAATGTTAATGCACTGCATGCGGGGTGGTCGTCTCACTCTCTCCTCAGATACTCGACGTAGATCTCAAAGTCCTTCTTCAACACGGCACACAGAGATGGTGGTTCGCTGATCTCCAATTTCGGGACCTTCCTGAGCTCTCCATATTCACCTGTAAATGTTTGAGACGATGGGAGGATGGCTAAGGAGGAATGTCACCTGCGATCCTCGGAGGCGTGGTGGTGAGAGTCTTTCCACTCACATCGGTCGAACCAGAGATCCTCTGCGCCTTGCATTTTCTCTTCGAGACCGATTCGACGCATTCCCATCCTCTCACTTTGCATCGGTGACAGGGTCTCTCTGTCCATCGTCAGCCGTCGAACCCGCGTCCATCGCCCCACCTCCCCCTTCGCAAGTGACGTGACTGTCTCTACACGATGCACAGGCGGGTCGCTTTCTCGCGGACATAGATCCACAGTGTATGAATGTATTGCACCCGTTCTGCATGCTGGTCGTCTCTGTTTGTGAAGATCGGGGATCCGTGTGCGGAGTCAATGCCGATTCGGGCTCTGGAGACCCCTCGGGCTTCGGAGAGCAGCGGAAGAGAGGCACACAGCCGGCAGGGGAGAGCTCAGACGGTGTCTGTAGATGTGATTCCGACCGAGGACAGAGTGTCACTTCTTCGAAGGAGATCCTCGGTTGAAGTATAAATGACGATGAGACGGGTTTTATTTTTTGAACCGGTCGCTGCGTGACAAATTGAAAGAACCACATCACAACGGAGATCATCACGATAATGTCGAAACAGAATACGATCATTCGTGTCCCCTCAGAGAAGATGAGTATACAGATGGTGGCTGTCGTAGCCATCCTCTTGCACACGGCCGTGGCTGTTATCACCGCATCAAAGGATGTGCACCACTTGCCCCTCCTTCTCCTCCCCCAAGCCATTTTCTTACCCAGTCTATCCCTCCTTCTCTGGCTGTCCCATTCCAGTGCAAGCAGACGTCTCGTTTTGGTCGCGGGGACATTCAACGTGCTGTCCATCGTCCTCTTAGCCGTACAACCCTTTCTCATCCGCTCTCTCATAAATAATGCTGGGACTTGGCATGCAGTGGACGTCGGGGCCTTCATCCTGTGGTTACATCTGGTGCTCGCTATCGTCAGAGGTTTCGCACTCTATCCATTGAAAATGCTTTATCAACAGCAGCCCAGAGATGGACAGGTGTATGAGATGGTCAACGTATCTGAAGAGAGAGGAACGAAGAAAGCTACTGTATAAAGACGATTGTGTATATTGAATCATCTTCTATGAACGGCCACCAGCCGGCAGCGACGAGTGTATGATGTTCATTCTGGTCATTGAATCATTGTCTCCTCTTGTTACTCTTTCTACGTCCAAACAATCCACGAACGAAATCTACCTGCGAAGATCCAAATCTTGCAAAGAACCTGTCTCACGTTGGTACTGTCGATGAACTAGGCATCATCACCTCTCGATGGGATCAGAAAAGAAGAGGATGACGAGGAATATGGCAGAATACACAAAGATGACTCCAACTAAGATGTAGGGGGATGTTTTGTCCACACAGACACCACCACAAGTCGACAAGACCCATTCAGGAATCTCGCCACAATAGAAGTTGAGGTTGCCCGACAGGTCGCAAGTACCCACGGCCGGTGGTGCCTGCTGCATTTAGAAGATGACGTCGATGATGTCCATGGTGGTGATGATGACATACTTGACCGAGAACAAAAGACAATGAATTGGATGCCACGACGAAATATTCCAAGCTGGTGGAGTTCTCGAAGGAAGGCAGCGTGCCCGTCAGACTGTTTGAAGACTGTTTGAAAATCAAACGATAAATCTCCCGCGTAATTTTCACCAAGGAGAGAGTAGATAGAGAGGTCAGTGAAGTCAGGGCGACGGGAACAGATCCAACTTTCATCGTCAGCATCATCTTTGATGATACGGTGATCATGTACAGCTGATCGACGACTCACCGAAAGTGTTCGAACCGAGGTTGAGTGTCTCCACGTTGGTCAAACCAGAAAAAGAGGATGGAATCTCTCCTGTTCGTCTGATGAACATGATGAACATGATGATGGATGATGATCTTTTTCGTGGATGATGCGATGATCACGTGCAGTCGATGAAGAATATCGAGATGTTAGTTACCCATCAACATGTTCGTGGAGAGGTCTAATTTGATGAGACCGCTCAGAGCTCCAAGACAAAGAGGCAAATTTCCTACCTCATCTCATCCATCTGATGAGGTGGAATCTAAATTCTCACCGGTGAGAAAGTTTGTGCTGATGTCTAAGCTGAGAAGTGAAGTCAATCCACCTGCACCATGGTCAATCTCCTTGGGGCAGCACATGCGATATCTTCGATGTCGTCGAGATGGATGAGTCACATAGACAATCGGGTATAGATCCAGAGAATGAATTGGATCTGTGGACGTGTCACTGGATGATGGATGATGGTCCATGATCGCACCTGAGAGTGATGATCTGAACTTGACTCAAGACACACAGATTACTGAGACCGTCAGTGAAATTGTTTCCTGTTGAATGTTAGAACAGAGTTCCATCGTATGAGAACATGTGATCCTCTCTTCACCCCATAAAATCAATTGAGACAGTTGGGATGTGTTGCTGAATGTGGGAATCTGTCCTTGTAGTGCATTGAATCGAAGATCGAGCAGAGTCATTGCACTTCAGTCGTTCAATGTGGGACGATATTCAGAGGTGACTTACGTTAGATTGACCAAAGAGGGAGGCAGTTGTCCAGTCAGATTGTTTCCCTTCGTCTCTGTCAGATTGATGTCCATCATCTATCACGCAGATCACGTACGTTGAGATGGAGGGAAGCGATGGAAGGTATTCCATTGCATGTGACACCGAACCAAGTGCAAGGATCGCTGTTTGGCGACGACCATCCCGTCTGATTCGCCCAAGAGGAACCTGCACTAATCATCACACGTCGCCTCCAATTTCCTCACCGCCAGTGCTCTCGTAGAGAGACAGTAATGTGTTCTTCTCTGATTCTGCCAATCTCTGTCCATCCATCGGGCTCACATGGAACAGCAGACACAGCGCGAGCACGATCCACTTCATGCTTCGCCCGAAGTCCTCGTGAACCTCTTTCGGGACCATCGTAAGTAGTGTTTGTGAGCCGCGGCGCTGTAAACGAGCACCATTTCTTTCTTGCCGGGAAAATAACTTCAATTCCGCTTGAAGCAGCATGGGAGAGAGATCGTGGTGGCGGGAGGAAGGCCACAGCGTCTCTGCTCGCCTGAAGAAGAACTTCTCGGCCATATCGGGGCTGTTTTATAACCTGAAGGACTATTATTACGATAGCAAGGTGAGGAGACAGATGGACGAGAGAGAACATTGCGAATAACACATTGATCAGGATAAAGAGTCTACCCGATATAGTTCGGTAAGATCGTATCATGATGTTGTTCTCTGAATGGTTGCAGTGGGCATCTCAGTTCGAGAAGGCCAACAGAGGTCTGTTGGAAAGCATCACTGAATTGTACGAAGAGAGGGACAAGGAAGATGAAGAGAAGACGGAGAAATCAAATGCCAGACTCCTCAAACGCTTCAAAGCGGTCAATGCGAATATGGAGGAGCTGCTGCCTCTGTTGAACAATGTCAACTTTGAATTGAGTGATGTGAGTCATTCGTGCGACCCGATTGTCAGTCGTGATAATGGAATCTTAACAGGAGAGAGATGACAGACAATCACGAAGACACTCTGGCCATTTGAAGAATCCATCCTTCGAAGGTGAGACTCGTATACAAATCATCCACCCGACAAATGGAGGCCCATCTTCACCTTCTATCTCCACATTCCCTTATCTCTCCCTCTTTTCATCGTGTCTATCCTCCTCCCATCATTCATTCCCGAGCTTCCATCTCATTCTCTTCCCTGGCCATCCCGTGTCTGACGTGTCTTCAGAGTCAGATCATTACCGAGAACATTTCGTTCGATTGCAGACCTTCTATGCGAGACACATTCGGTCCGTTAGAGGTGACCTCCTGTTGACATGGACTCGTCTCCTGTGGCTGGTGAGGGAGATGATGAAAGATCCCGAGGCATTCTGGAAGGGTATATCACCTCCCGAAGTCAGAACGTTAGAACCGAATTGGTTCAAGATGTTGTGGGCCGTGATGATGAGGTGATGTCTATGAGACCATCCGCATGCGATGATGATGACGATCTGACACCCGATGTAGACCGGAATTAGACAGTTGGTACATCACCATGGTGGCCTACACAGAAGAAGACATTCACGCCGCTCAAGACCAGAGACAGTTGGCCTACAGAACACAGATCATCGCGGCGGACAAATTGAAGAAGGGTGCCATGAATTACTACCAACAAGCGCCGATGTACCAGTTTGCACTCCGAGTATTAGCCCTCCATTATTTCAGGCTGCCACAACAGGTGAGGAGAAACGGCGGGAAATTTGAATTTCGAATCGTAACGACGGAGCAGGTAGGGATGTCACTTTTCTCTGCGTTCAATACGTCGGAGAGTGTTTCGGAGCAAATGAAGGAAAATTATGATTTCGATTTTGACGTCACGCTGCCTATGAGCAAAGGATTCGGTTCCATCTATCTCAGGTGTGTGACATCTACATCTTCATCTTTTGACACAGACCACGTTCTTCTTGACGATATCAATTGAGTGAATATATACTGTGAATGGAGTGAACGAAACATTGTTGTATTGATATTGAGAGAAAGCGTTCAATTTGAAGATGAGAAAAACTAAAATGAAAAATGAGAGATATCTTCGAAACGAAATTTATTTCTATATTCAAAATCGTATTGGGATCTTTCTCTCACACTTTGACTGCAGACGATCGTACAGTATGGATCATCTACAACGAACCACCAGCGACATACCGAAAGAGTTGAGGCTCTCGAATAACTTCTCTGAAAACAGTCTACACAATTCTGCCACGGAATTCGACAGCAGACCACGTGAGGACATTGGTCTTCATTTCTCTTTGAAACTTTCACGACATTCAACTCCATCATTTTTTCCATATCTTCCCAATCGATCACTCTCTTTTCTTTCTTATTTCTCATTTCTCTCTACTTTGAATACATTTCTCTTTTCTCTCTACTTTCTTCCACATTTCTTCTCTTTTTCTCTACTTTCATAAAATGACGTGATTCAGAATCAGATCCAATTCCAAAGAAGACCCATCTATCCGTTCTCATGTGGAAAGATTTTCACGACAAATTGAACGACAGGTGAGTCCTCCTTCCCTGGAGCCTGACGAAACGAACGAAAGGGACAGATACATCACACCTGCACCTTCTACGAGAATTCCAGTGTACGTTGAGGATGAAGACGAGCCAGACAATTCAGAGTGGGAGGTGAGATGTCACGTGCGATGTCGTACGTAATGTGATCACGTGACTCACTGGGAGCAGAGGGCGGGAAAAGAAGACGAAGAGATGAGAACGAAGGCAGACGATACGAATTATCTGTCGTCACTGCAGAACGATTCGATGTTGTTCTTTATATTCTTCAAGGAATGGCTGAATTACATCCGAGCACACACGCAGGGCACACCCATCGTGAGTGTCTCATCATCAAGATCATGATCGTGATCAATACGACGATCACCATCATCGTTACGATCGCGATCATCCCCACGCGATCATCATCGTGACACATCGTGATCGCCATCATCATGACGATCATCATCGTGACACATCGTGATCGCGATCACGGAGCTGACGACGATCAGAGCGTCCGCGATGTGGTGGGTTTCAGTGAGATGACGAGATACTTCGTCTCTTCCATCACGAAATCGGAAGAATGGTTCACGCCTGGTGCTCTCAACGAATGTGCGATGGCCTGCATGGCCTCTGACCGCAAACTCTTTGATCTCTTTCTCAAGATGGTGAAATCTCCAAGGATTCTACGGATGCTGACGATTGTAGATGGTCAAACGAACCAGGAGTGATCATTTTCAATCTGTATCGGGTTGTATATCCACCATCGATGGTTGGTTGAAGTACATCAGCAACCAGAGGTGAGATATCGTTCTTATTTTTATCATAGAAAAAATAAAATTTATATAATGTATATAATAATTTTCATCGACAAAAATTGATGGTTTTAGAATTCGGTTTCAAATCGATGCGTTCGATCTAGATTTCTTCAAGGTCACGATCGATGCCATCATCAACACAGATCACCATCAGCTGATCAACAAGGTGAGACGAGTTTTCCACGAATTTCCTGCTGACACGATCAGGTACTGATGTTATTGTACTACCACGCTCCACTGTTTGAAACAGAATGTAGAAAAGAAGTGAGAAGAAGGTGTGATGAAAAAAACTGACGCGGTCAAGTTGTACGGAGATTATCTATTGGACGAGAAATTTCTCCCGCTTTTCACACATTGGGACGAAGGAGTGCGGAATACATTTCAACAGATCATCGTTTATCGGGTGAGCTCATCAGCATCAGCGTGATAGACATGACTTGATCATCACATCATGATGATGGTGATGTGGAGATGAATGGTGGATTGATGTATGAAATGCAGTTGTTAATCAGCAAACGGTCCAATTTGGAGACGGCACAATTTCGAAATGTGAGAGAAGGAAGGAGGAGACCATCCCTTCAGAACAGAATTGGTGCAGAAGAAGTCATCGATTTGTGAGTTCATCATCACGTCACATCATCGCATCATCAGATCACATCATCTCATCACTCACAGCCTCTTACTGAAGAGATTGAACGAACACGTCTCCCGATTAGAAGACAAGATCAAAGAAGAGAAAGCCACCGGCATCGACAATGATTTCATCTCCTCCACTCTGGTGAGCTCATCTTCCTCCATCACGAATCAAAGTTGATGTAATGACAACACACATCGATTTGATATGATGACAACACACATTGATTTGATGTGACGACATCGAGGCTGATGAGATCAGATCTACGGGAAGAGATCAATGGTGGAATACAATGTGTACATGAATCGTTACAAAACCTGGGAGGCGAGCGAACAAGAGATTCCCAAACTGGTTCCCATGTCCATGATCAAAGGAACGAGAGGCAGCAAAGTGGATGCCTCTTGATTGTACATTCACTCGAGTTCATCTTAGAGCGAGCGGTATAAAACGTTCCGTTCGTAATGCTTCTTCGTGTCATGCTTCTTCGTGTCATGCTTCTTCGTGTACACACACTTGACCCTTTTTTCATTCTTCCTTCTTATCTTCTCCCGATTTCGGTACTGCGGCCGAGAAATTCGAAACGACAGAGTCAGGCAGCGGCACGTGCACGTCGGTGGCTCTGAACTTCCCGATGTTGTTCAACTGCTCGTTCTCCACTCGAATGAGATTCCACTGCGTGCGACGCACGATCTCCAGAGAGGCCAGAATGGCGGCGAACAAGTTCTGATCGAAATTCTAAAGAAGATGAGATGAAGTCGGTGTCTCTCACTCACTTCAAACGTCCTCGGTGAAGTCGTCAACGTCCACGCGAGACGGAGGAAGAAATTTGAGATGGCAGCGTGAGCGTAGAACCACTTTGGATAGAGAGTGGTCGTCGATCGAGGCCACTTCTCTCGCTTCATCTCGAGAGACCAATCCTTCTTGACGTCCCACGTGTAAGTGTAAGCGGTGGATATGACGTAACAGATGACCCAGAAGACGAGGAATACGGGGCTGGTGAGGTTACCCTTCAGAGTGGAGAAGGTGGCCACGAGAAATGTCGTCGCATATTTTCCCGCGTTCAGCTGCGAGAGTTCAATGATTTGAGATGGAATGGATAAAGTAATGGATAAAGTAATGGATTAAGTAATGGATTAAGATCACGCGTAGAGGGATGAGATGACATCGTGTGGATCAGATCTGCACTCACCACTTGATTGAAATCTTTCGTGTCTCTGTACCTTCTCAGGCACTGTAAGAATCGAAGTATGGCTGGAACGATGACGATGATGGGTTTCGAATACGTGTTCGAGGCCGTACAATAATCTGGAGAATCGTCAATCTACAACGGTGTAGATGCAATCACTCGTTCCGGCCCAGGCGTCGTAACTGAAGAAACAGATGCTAAACTCTAAATCCTGCAGGACGATGACAGTCGACATCAGCTGATCACCCATGAAAAAATCACGAAAAACTACGGGGATGAAAGGTGCGCTGAAGAGTCTACCCCTATGATTTCCATCAATATACAACGTTGTAGACGACCACTCACAGAGTTCTCATCAGCCAGAAATTCGAACGTGTCTGGAAGATGAAGAAGAATAAGATGAGAACGCCGGCCAAAGTGAGAGGAAAAGTCTGCCAAGGTATGTCACTCAACCATAACAGGCCGGGAGCTCTCGTTGCAGCTGTTCCGTTTCAGTCACATGTCTTTGTGATACATAGACGTCTCTTCACGGTAAGAAACGATGAAGAGATGGATGTGTACCTAAGATGTATAGGAATAGATTGAACGTCCAAAAGAGTGTGGCTACTGCGGCTACCTGTGGAGGTGAGAGGGAGAAAGAATAAAATAGAATAAAATACCTGGAAAACGTGCAGGAAGGAGACGTGGTCTTTCGATGGAAATTCGAAGATGAATGGGTAATTCACACGAAATTTCGTCCAGATGTACATATCGATTCCCCTGATATCATATGAGACATCTGCATAAATACGATCGTCTTCTATGTGATCCACTCTGACTCGTTGTAGATGATCGTCTCACCATCCCCTGCATGGAGTGAGCCCATGAAAGATTAAAATCAAATAAATGACTCACCACAACAATAAAATGACCATCCCAAATGCCCTGCACATCCATCAACTTTCTTCTCATCTTCCCTCTCACCGATACGTCACAATCACTTGATCGAATCGCGGATAATTGTGTTTACCCGGGTTTGTAAAGCCAAGATAGAACATGAGAGCGATGAGAACGAGCGTGAGACCCAACGTGACGCCCAGAGTGAAACTCGTCCTCATCTTTGCGGCTGTGTCATCCGGGTTCTCTATCCTGTCTTGACGTCAGAAGAGATATCTCCACGAAAATTCACCGGAGTTTTCTCATGGCCATGCGACGGTGACCTTCCGTGAAGACGACCGAGTACAATGTCTGATGAAATTTTCATTAGAATTCCTCGGAATTTCGATGAAATTTCACCTCAGTTTCCGATATGAGCCCCATCAACTTTGAATGATCGGGGAAATCGAGTGACTTTGCAAATTTCTCCGGGTCTTCGCTCTTCCCTGAGGTTCCCACGTTCTTCCTGTGTTTCTTCATGATCTTGCGAAGGGCTTGGTTGTTGACGGCACAGTAGCTCTTTAAGAGGATGAGACCACGATAGTATTCACGAAATGCGTGTTTGAGTTTCCTCGGGCTGCCTGATACCTGTAGGAGGTGAGATGATATCATCACACCAGCATGAACATCATCGAGATCATCAAGGTGATCATCATCGTGTCCGATGATCACATCACGATCAGGACGATGTACGACGTGATGGATGTCATGATGATCGAGACTCACCCTCTGCTGGATTCGACTCTCGTCAATCTGAATGGCGTTCGATAGAGCGTCCATGTTCTTCTCGTTGATGGCTTCTTCTCTCATGTCCCTCTCTTCCTCTTCTTCTCCCTCCGTAGGTGATGAACTATCCGACCCCACTTTAGCTGACCTCCCTGACGTCCGTCAATCTATAACGTTGTAGACGGTCGATTCACCTTTGATCTTGTACGTGTCAGATGCGTTTCTGGGTGGTCTCTCATCGATGTCTTCTTCATCATGGTGCTCGCGATTGACATGAATATCGTTGTTCTTCTCTTTGAATCGAAAAGACATCATATCGGCCAGTATCTCTGCAGAAAGGTTGGTCGGTTGTAGATGGAGAATTCTCCGAAGTCTCACGTTCTCCCGAACTGACCAAACGAGCGAAACCTTTTGTCCTTCTGACTGCAAGCGGTTGAGGTGGAGCTCCTGCATCGTTCGGAACTTCGAATTGGGATTGTCTTAATGCCTTGACGGGGTACAGATCGACCACGTGAGGGAGATTATCATCCTTCTCCTGCGTATCATACGAAATGCGAACGGGTGCCTTCAGTCTCGTTAGCTCCCTCTCTAATCTCGTCCTGATTCTCTTCTTTTCTGGCACATATTCTTCGATCAGGTGCTGTATGATGATCAGTTTGGTTTACGTTTGGAGGAGATAAGAGCTTACCAGACGGATAGCTTGAATGACGAGACCGTAGAAGATCTTTGTCATCTCTTGTTCTTTCAGATTGTAAAATTCGTTGACCATCAGAAGGCTCTTCTCGATCTCTTGATAGAACTCCACCTCTGCCGCCTGTTCTGACAGACGAATCGATTGCATTGGAATGTCTCCGTCTGGATTATGGTGTCAGCCGACCGAATTCGCCTGTCACCCACTGACCACCAGAGTGATTATCTTCCATCATCCCAGTCACTCTATCCAGCACCTCTCTCCTCGTCGCTTTGATCTTCTTCTTCAGACCTTTGTAATTGAGATACTTTCCCCTCCATTCTGGAACGGTGTTGGCCGCCAGAAACTGCCCGAACTTCATGGCAGCTGCTGATGTCTTTAGACAACAGCCACGCAAGTTTCCTCAGAAGTTCTCCCTTGTGTTTCTCAACCGAGAAGTTTGGATTACTGTCCCGCGCTGGCGGTATTCAGCGCCCGAATGCTCCGGAGCAGTGGTTTTTCCATTCGCAGGTTTCAGATTCTGTTCGTACGCGAGCTGGCTTTATTGGTTTATTTTGGGAGTACGATGGCTTTTCGACACCTGAGCGCTGGATCCAACAAAGAACCTATCTCTGATCATTACAACATCGGGTTGACGCTGGGGAGGTGGGGAGGTTTAGACAATGATCGGATGGCTGAGCGTCCATCAGTGGAACTTTCTCGGTGGTGAAGAAGGCAGAGCATCGTAAAACAAAACAAGTCTATGCGATCAAATGTATCGACAAAGGTGCCGTGGAAGATAACGAAGAGATGATCGGTGTAGAGATCGACATCTTGAAACAAGTGTCTCACAAGAACATCATCGGATTGAAAGAGATGTTCGAAGATCAAAAGTTTATCTATTTAGTCATGGAACTGTGAGTCAGTGTGTCTGATGCCGTCTCACATTGCACAGGGTCACGGGTGGGGAGCTCTTTGAAACGATCGTTGAGAGAGGATCGTACAGTGAAAAAGATGCAAGTGTTGTCATCACGCAGCTGTTGCAAGCCGTTCAATATCTTCACGGAAAGGGTATCGTTCACCGAGATCTGAAGGTGAGCCTCTTTACCTTTAGACGATGATGTCGGTGATGACCCTGTCGCGTGCAGCCAGAGAATCTCTTGTATGAAGATGCAACGGCGACTACCATCAAGATCGCCGATTTTGGGTTGTCAAAGATCATCAGCTCTCGCATGCTGCTCACGACCGCCTGCGGTACTCCAGGTTACGTCGGTGCGTGAGATATACATGGTGCATGTCGAATGATGGAGCTGTAGCTCCTGAAGTCTTGTTGTGTGACGGTTATGAGAAACCAGTGGACCTCTGGTCCGTAGGTGAGTCACACCTTCAGCATCACCACTCAATGACTGAAAGGTGTCATCATGTTCATCCTTCTCTGTGGTTATCCTCCCTTCTATGATGACAACACCTCCGTATTATGTGAGACACCGTCATCTCTCCCCGACTGATCATCGTCTTCAAGACGAGCAGATCATGCAGGGTTCCTACGAATACATGGACGAGTACTGGGATTCCATCTCTCCATCAGGTGACTCCCCCCATCATCATCATCGACCGACACCATCGCAGCGAAAGACCTCATCGATCACCTGCTCGTGGTAGACCCGAAGAAGAGATACACCGCTGCCCAAGCTCTCAATCATCCCTGGATCGCAGGAAATGCAGCGACGAGGCAAGATATCGATTCTGTCGTGCAGAGACTCCGCCAGTGGAACGCAAAGAGGAGATTGAAGGTGAGAAGAGGTGGAGAGCGGTTGTCTCACGCTCATGCAGTCGGCCATGCTGGCGACGTTGGCCGTTCAGAAGTTTGTGGGGTTGTGGTCTACTTGAATACGATGAAGGATCGACGTCATACAAACAGATGGACATGATGATGATGATGATGATGATGATCGTGATGCGGTATCTTCCTTTATGCCACGAACTCTTTCCTTTGCCTCCTTCGCTTACCAAAATTTCTTTACGTCCCAACGCCTCAATTCTTATTCTTCAAGAAATCGACTCTGTCATCACGATGACCACCATCATACGACCACGAATGACTCCAATACGTCACCGCATAAGATTCCCTCTGCAACACGTTAGACATCACCTCATGTCATCCCATCACCTCTTCCACTTTCAGATCGGCATGACACGACTTTGTGTTGAAGTTGGCATTTCCAACGGAACACGTCGGCACTGAATTTGTCCAGGCGTGGGGATAAATGTACTGCGAGCGAAAGACTCCACTGGCATGACGAACCCTTCTCATGCCTTTCAGATCTTCTCCCAGCTCATCTTGAAGGTACTGCCACACGAGATCTTCCCCGTTCTCTTTCTTCATGAGCTCTTCGTATCGTTCGTAGGACCTCAGAAGGGCGATGGGGCCGGATATCTGGAGGACGTGACGTCAGGATGGATCATGTGATGTCCAATCACCTCTTCTGGGGCGGCAGAACTTCTTCGGTTATTGGCTTCGATGAGAGGGAACAGCCAAATGGGATGTTCTGGAGATGATGCCATCCATGCATTGGGAATGCTGTGGATACCGCCCTCGCCCATGGTGCCCACGTAAGCCACGCTCTTGGCCGTAGCCACGTCTCCCGATGTCCGATCGAAGTAACGGCTGATGTCTGTTTTTGCCTTGGAGAAGATGGGTTGAATGGGCCGCAGAGACTCTTGATCGAGATCGGCATACATACTTCATGGAAATCAGATGGTGGATGGATGAATGGAGGAAGTGCTCACCCTCCATAAATGTAGAGGTACATGTTTCTGGCTAAATCAGCTCGATAAATCTCCCCTTTCATAGATGTGTACTTCTTCAAGAACCAAGGAAAATGCCGCTGACAGAGTGCCATGTTGTCTTCGTTCGTCCACAGAACCCATCGCCAATTCATATTGTTCAATCGCCACGATGCACTCCATTTCTCAAACTTGAATGGCAGCTCTCTCGTCTTCCAGCTCTGATGGATGATGTGAGGAATGCCTGTCTTGGCTTCGTCTAAGAGGTCTACGGCTAAGAACTCGGTCTCATTTTTGACAACTCCGATGCATTCGTCTCTGTTGAGCAACAGCGCTTGTGTCTGCTGTGTTCGTCGATCGATTCTGTCCAGTTGCTGTCTCCTTTCTTCGTCGGCTTCATCATCTATCGGATAGTATCCTCCTCTGTCGAGTCTATCGTAATACCGGTAGCTGATGAAGATGGTGATCAATATGATGGCAGTCCCCAGTATCAGTGGCCTCTGCTCTCGGCTGATCATCTCGTCGGGGAATGCAGCGGGTGGGATTTATTCGCGAACCCAGATTATTCCTCGAAAACATTGGGGCCAATGGTGGATGATTGATCGTACTTCTATGAAAGGAACAACACTCTGTGCACCCCCGATATCGTTCGAGCGCCAGGGACGTGCACGTGATCAGCGACACGCAAATAGTATACTATCCTGCGATGATGACAGGAGGCGGCTGCACGTCCCGTCTCGCAAAACTGGGTCCGTCACTCGCGATCAAAACAGGAAAAGAAGTCTCTGATCTCGATCACCTACACCGATGTCGATCATTGCCAAACTAACATACTTCGTCGACGAAATTGATGTTTGACGCTCCACGACCTGTGTCCTGCTCTTGGCGGCAAGCAAATCCGATTTTCAGAACCCTGCTTCGAAGTTTCTCAGCAAATTGGCAAATCATCTCTTATCGACACCCGCACTACGACAGCATGAAGCTTCCGATCATCTTCTACATCGTCGCCGCGATCGTCACTGCTCAAGTTGTCCGTGAGAAGAGAGCGGACGACAACGAACATTTCTCCATCGATAGGGCGCGACCTCTATTGGTGCTCGCCTACTCCACCTACTGTGTAAACGTGAAGACTTGGTGAGTGTATGATATCAAGCCACGGTGATGATGTCGAGTAGGAACTGCTATTGGTGCAAGAAGTCAGATGATTTCAGATTGACCCACTCATTCAAAGGATTAGAGGAATCTGTCTACGGTTATGCAGGTGTTACGAAACAAAATCAGAGTGAGCCGTAGACGTCAGCATCATCATCTCACACTGATCGCCAGTCGTTTTTGCTTTCAGAGGAACTCGCATTGGACAGTTGAAAGATCTCATCACAGATCTCAACTTCTTTCCAACAGCACCTTTTCACGATGCCATCGCTGGAGCACTCGTCCACCGAGGCTTTCTAGAGTCATACGAAGGTGACGAAAAGCATGACGTACGTGCAACGTCTGAGCCTCGCAGCCGTCAGAGACCAAGTGGTGGCTGCAGGAATCGAACTGTCGAGAAAATACCCAGGAAGTGATTTCATCGTGACGGGGCATTCTTTAGGAGGAGCCATCGCAACTCTGGGCGCCGCCGATCTTGCCATCTCTGGTGACACACCTTCATTGTCGACATCATCTCACCTTCAACAGCTCAAGTCAAGAACCCCGTTCAATTGTGGACCTTCGGTTCTCCAAGGTGAGTCATTCACCTTTATGATTACGATCGCGCTGACATTGGACGTGACGAAAAGATAGGGTTGGAAACGCTGCCTTCGCCTCTTACATGAACGACAAATATTTAGACGAGAGCTTCAGAATCACCCACGATCTAGACCCCATTCCACGGCTACCCCCCAAGTTGTTCGGCGACGTACAACACGTAGACAGAGAGTTCTGGTTCAGAAACAGCACCGACTATCAAAGATGTGCGACGGAAGGTGATTCTCATCTCGATGAAGGTGGAAACGAACGATCGTGTCGGTGATGGTGTCCAGATGAGAACTGTAATGAGGGGCAATGGGGTATCAATATAGTAGATCACGGTGCTTATCTCGGTGAAAACTTTTGGAGTGCAGAGGCTTTTGCAGCTGGTTGTGTGCTCAGTTTGGGAGGTTCGCAATAAATGACGATCGAGTTGCATCAGTCCAATGCTAGCAGCAGCACTTCATCTTCTCCCCTATCCACCACAAGATGAATTCCTTCGAAGGAGAATAAAATGGAATAAATTCATCTTGGAGGTGTCGGGTAGACATTTCCACCTGGTTTTGAAAGGATGCCGCATAAGACTCGGACTCGAACCTTCGATGAGAAGGCGAGACTCTGTAGAGCCCTTCGTGAGTTCACATCATGCGGAACTAGCTCCTCTGATGATGTTATCAGAGGGAAGACAGTATGAAGCACCCAACATTCCGGCTCCGCTTTCTCCTCCGACATTGTCGAAGACGAAAGTAACTCATATCTCACCAGATGGTTACATCTACGATCAGTATTATTGCCATGTCCCCGAAGCTCAAGCTTTTCTACCTACGGATGTCAAAGAGGTATCGTACCTCCCCTTCACAACATCCGATCTCATTCATCCTTCAGAAGACGGAATCGGTCAACGAATCATTAGATCTCTTGTTCGCCGAGCACGGTTTAGACTTGAGATCGGCTCTCTTCGTTCCCTCCCCAGAGAGTTTCGAAAAGTTTACTGATTACGAGAGAGCCCTTCTAGAATGGTGTGCACAAACCGAAGAAACACTCAATTCGGAGCGAGTCAAATTACCTCGCGCCTCATCTAGACATTACTTCCGTCCTCGTATCACGGTGAGATGTCATTCCATCGTCCATCATTATCATTGATGATTCATTTCTAAACATGTCGTTAGGACAAACCGAAGAACGAATCCAATTCTGTCCCGACCAACAACGTCAGCAGAAGTCTGGGTGCATCGACAAAGAAGAAGAACTTGGGACCTGATCCCAAATTGATCGAACAGGCCACGGAGCTAGTGAAGAACCGTGTCGTTCAGGACGAGATATCGGTGCGTAATGTACGTTTGTGAATGGGATTGAAATCGGAGTAGGTGGAGAATTTGTCGAAATTATTGGACAAGAATGCAAAGTGAGTGATTCATTCACGATCTGATCATGATGATCAGCTGATCGCACCATTCCATCATCACATGACATCACATCAAATCACATCAAATCACATCAAATCACATCAAATCACATCACATCACATAACTTCACATCAAATCACATCACATCACATCTCATCACATCATATCACACCATCACATCGTGACAGACATCACACGTGGACTTCATCAAAATAATGACACGTCACGATTCTCACGCACCACAGCAACGAACAAGAACTGAATACGATCCACTTGGCCCATCCTCCCTGGGACTCTTCTCTCCTCCCAACCGAGCCCGATCCATCCATCTACAACACCTTCGAAGGTATTCCACTTTTATCACGCATTTTCTCACTCGTTCAGAATACGAGTACGCCATGCAGAATTGGGCGAGAATCTGCTGCGAAGTTTCCGTCGTGCCTCCCCACGCATCACAGCTGAAAGAACTCATTCCTATCACACAGTACACCGAGGTGAATCGATGGAAGATGTTTCGAGTGAGGTCGTGATACTTTGTCAGACGATCGATACAGATTCGGCGTCCTCTACTTCCGAGAGTGAAGAAGAAGTCGTCGTCAGAGGAAATCACAATCCACTCCTCATTCGTTCGTACGTACCGGTGCGTAACTCTGATGTGACGTCTCCCTGACGTTCCCAGGAGCCCATCGTTCCCAGAAAAATTCCGGGAGGTCGCAGTGTGATCGGTGAAATTTCGACGAGAAGTACGAGAAGAATGTCTGCTACTCCACCGATGCTCAAGACTGCCGTTCCCATCATGCCCGCCTTTGAGAGGCTCACCAAGTGATATTTTATCGTCTCGTTGTAGATGGCTAATGGAATAGGAGGGTGAATGCGGGGTTACCTAGGGTGTCCAGCATGGGTAACGTGTCGAGGTACACGATCGAGTGGGTGGAAAGTCGGTGAAAACTCGTTGAAAATTCGCAGGAATGTCGATCATCAACTGTTACCCGTCATCCACGGCGTGTACAAGCGTTCTCAGGACAAAGGCGAAGGTCCCAAAATTTCCCGCCAACACAAGGCCCTGCGTGAGTCCCAAAATCGTTCTACAACGGCCAACCCCATCAGGCCGAACGGATCTGAACGGCCGCACCTTGATGTCCTGCATGGATGCACCCACCGAAATCTATGGAAAACCCGTCGAAGCTTACCAACACGATTTCGATGTAGAGAAGCCGAATCTACTGAAAGAACTGAGAGTGAAGAGCACGAGGGATAGCATCCATTCGAAAATTAGACAGGTGAGGTACGAGAGAGAGGGTAAAAGTTTAGATGTTTCAGCTGCAAGTGATGCCGCATCACAAATTCGAGGCGTGGTACCATCCAAAGACGCCACCGGAGGTGAAATTTCGATAAGAAGTTGGAACTGGAGTCGAACGTGTGGCAGGTTATACGTGAAGCGGCAGAGCAGTTGGAGGGGATGTTTGATGGACAAGAAAAGTTGGAGGTCGATATCGACTTTTTAGATCAACTCGTACAGAGGTGATGGCATGGATTTAGGGTTTACCAATCATATGATATCACACCATATCATAATATCAGCACATGACATCACATCACATGTCATCACATCACATGTCATCACATCACATGTCATCACATCACATGTCATCACATCACATGTCATCACATCACATGTCATCACATCACACCATATTACATCAAATCAGCACATCACATCACATTGATGTAGATCTGATTTCGTCACAGCAAAATGTTCCTGGATAAATTTGAAGAGATGATGACAAGGGGAATCGTACCCAGCAATGGAGTGGCCACTTATCATCAGTACATCGTCAACAACTTCAACCCGGGAAATTTCGTCGAGTTTCTCCACTTGTACAACGTACGCAAAGCTCCGGAAGTCCGAGCCAAGGTGGGAAAATGCTCATTGTAGACGATGAAATTTCCTCCAGATTTCTCTCTTGGTATCGTTTGCCTTGCAATCTCACCGGTCCCAATTGTTACTCGACAGCATCGCCCAAGGTGAAGTGGTCCATCTCCCCGTTCATCTCTCCACCGCAGTTTGGATGACCCTCTTCAGATGCTTCCAGCCTCTGTAACCTGGCTCAAGCCATGAACTTTTTCAACGATGTCTCTTACGATATCATGCCTTACTGCAACGACAAGATAACCTATTTCACCCAGGTGACACATCACCATCGAACACCGTAGTGATCTATTTTTAGAAATACGGCAAGGAGTACAGAAACATCTTAGAGCGTATCTTGTGTTACTATTACCTGCGTATCATTCTCTCCATCATCAGTAAGAGACCCTACGCTTACGTATCTCTACCACCCAACATCCAGAACGCCATTCGAGTGAGATAACAAGAGAAAATCTCATCGTAACGACACATAGGTTTGCACGCAACCGCTCATCGCTCTCCTCCAGCAGTTTCCCGATTTCATCCGCAGAGTCATCTGGTCCGCCTGCACCACGTCGTCCATGCATTTCTCCACTTGGTCTCTCTTCATCGTCATCCAGCTCATGAAAGACTCGTACGCACCACTAGCGGAATATCTGCGATCGGATGAGTGTGGCTTCTACAACTCCTTCTCTTGCCTCTTCTGCAAGAAATGCTCCGTTAGAAATCGTTTCTCTCACGTGCAAGTGAGTCTACAACGTTGTAGACGGATGGAATCCGCTGACGTGTACAGTTTGTCACCAAGAGGATTTTCGACCAATTTCATTCTGGAAGTTGGAGAGTTTGGATGCTGGCAAAACACACACCCGAGTCCATTGTAGAGGTGAAGAGTTCAGATGTGGAAAAAAAATGACGCGAGCAGGGATTGAAATCGGATCGCAAGGATGGGAACATCTGGGTACCATCTCTGCAGGCGAACCTGACGAGAGATCTAGTCATCGACACACTGAACAAGGTAATGTGACACATCGAGTGTCTCTTTATGCCACATCACGGTTGGATGTACATCAAATGTCTCTTTATCATCATACGATTCACATCGGTAGCTTTCACTTTCATCAATGTTATCCATTTTCAAATCGATTTTTATATCAACTCAATTCTTTTATTTGGTTTTATTTGATCTGAACCGAGATAGAAGGATGGAATGAACTTTTTATATGAGGACAAGATCTTAGAAGACATGATCAACCATCTCACTGCCAATTCATCACGATTGGACGATGTGAGTACAGCGTTGTAGACGCACGTTCTGAAGCGTAATCAGAGGAGTACTCTGATGACAGACGTGTTGGCACACGTGACCAAGGCGAGGTGTCAGCAACTGTCCGCCCGAATCAGAGATGTCAAGGTGGGCGGGAAACTTTTCCCAGATTTTTCTCACCCCTCTCCTTAGTCAAAAAAACCGGAAGGCTTGGACGTTCCCAAACAGATCACAAAGATCGTCAACTTCATCAAAGAAGGACAGAGGACAGATCTCAACATTGCCAATTTATACGTGGACAAGAGGAGTGAGTGTCTATAGATGATCATCCGTTGACCGTGTTGGTCAGACATGATCTATGCTCTGAAACAGTTTATCAAATCACCGGAATCACAGGACCTACTGAAGAAAGACACCGACCTCATTCCCAAGTGAGATTTCATCTTACGCGCGATGAGATTTCTCGGAAATGTCTGACCCCGCTCCAGGCTCATCACCTTCTGTCGTGATGACAAAGATGAACTGTTCAACCGACACGCGTGGGGTTGCATCTACAATCTCATCCATTACCATCACGGTGTATTGAGTCATCTGAAGAAGAGCACGAACCACACTTCGCAGCTGGCCTCCCTCTTAGAACTCATCGCTCCCAATAATTCGGGTCCGATCGTCATTCACGGTCTCAGAACACTCACCAAAGTGAGTGATGGTCTTAACGATCAGTCAATTACGAGTTGATCACATCATCATCGATCGATCACATCATCATCGATCGATCACATCATCATCGATCGATCACATCATCATCGATCGCCATCGATCACATCATCATCGATCGCCATGTTCGTCATCAGCGAACTCTGTCCATCTTCATGACGATCATCCTGCGAGTTTCTCATCACGACCGTAGTTGTTCTGCATGATCGACATCGACGGCCGGAAGAACGTCGGAAAATCTCCGAAGAAGATCATGAAGGATTCTGAGAAGAAGGCCATGGAGAAAGATCTCAAGTACATCTGCGAGTTCTACGCAGAGAGAGAAGCTGCCAATTTCCAACGACAGCACATGATCTACAAGAGGGTCACTTCGTCTAATGTCGTCTCTCAGAAGCAGTACGTGGTGAGTGTTTTGGCGGGAAACCGAATTTGGCGGGAAAATGGAGACTGATATCTATATGTAGGAGCTGATGCAATTCTACCACATCATCGGTTGGTCTCCACTGTGTTCGAAGATCAGAAGAGCAGTCGACGGCAACAGAGACTACAAGGTGAACCCTCCATCTACAACTGTGTAGATGCTGACGTCGCTGCAGGCCGGTATGGCTCACGTTCAAGCCATGTTCGCGGGAGACCCAAGCGTCTACACTGGTGTAGAGGTGATGACGTAAAATGAAAAGGTCACACTCATTCGAATGCAGATGCCGAGCGCCATGGACAGAGTGAATCCTCTACTGTCTAAGGGTAGGGCCAATTTGAGCACTTCCATCTCTTCCTTCTTCTCTTATTCACCAGAGATACCACTCAAGACGAGAAGTAATAACGGATAAATGTTGTCGAGCGTGTTTCTGTGGACGATGGACGAGATGGTGTCACATCAGATGAACGATGTTGCCTTCTAAACAGACTGTGACCGCGCTTGGTAGTTGCAATTTAATTGTAGATCCAGGGACAGATCTGATCTATGCAATATTCTGTGAATATTAGTGGGTCAGAAACAGAAGAAACCGGCAGCTGAATGTGACGGGAGCGATGTATCAATACCTTCTCTCTCGATCAATCAGAACGTATGTAACAGCCGCTATCTTGATCGGCTGGGTCACATTGACAATGATCTTTCTGTCCTCGAGAGGATCACCTATCATTTCCAACACGAAACACCCAGAGTTAGACACGGACATGGTTATCGAACAAAGATCAGCACTCTTGAAAAAAGCATATGGGCAAGATCCTCACATCATGGAGTGTCTCAGTCTAGACCATCCATCCATCGTAAAGAGATACGGATATCTGAGAGAGCGATGGATGAACATCATGTTAGGAGGCAATACCTTCAATACCGAACCATTATTGCCCACACAGATCAAGGCCATCAGCGACCTCGTCCTCTTTCTTCACCGCAACACGAGCTTTGGTATCTCAGTTCACGAATCAGGATCGAAGGACAAAACCGGACAAGTCCTGACAGACGTCTTAGTGCCCCTCGCCAAGATCATGAACATCAGCCACTCTGAGATCTTTGTGACTGCCTCGAAAGAGGGACCAGATTGGGGCAAGGATCCAGATCAGAGGATTCCCATCTTAGTCGAGCTGAGAAACCTCGTCATCTCTCCTCTTTGGAAGACCACCGTTCAATACGACATGCTCCTCTTCTTCAATGACATCTACTACTGCGTGGACGATCTTTTAGAGCTCATACACCAACACATCAAGCAATCAGCCGACATCACGTGCGCCTTCGATTGGCATCCTCATTATCCCAAAAAGTTCTACGACACGTGGGTGGCGAGAGATCTGGTCGGCAACATGATTTGGGAACACAACATGCCCCACTTTGGATATCATCCACCATCACAGAGGAGGTACGAACAGAGACTACCCATTCAAGTCTATTCATGCTGGAACGGCATGCTCGTGTTCGCCGCCTCACCGTTCGTCAAAGATGTCAAGTTTCGAAATCCCAACACGACCAAGGGAGAATGCAGAGAGTCCGAATCCACTCGAATATGCAAAGGTGAGACCCCCTCCATCGTCGTCCATCATCATCACCATCCTCTATACATCTCATCCGTCATAACCAATACTGATGACTCGGATAGACTATTGGAAGGTCGGTAGAGGAAGAGTCCAAGTCATTCCATCAGTTGGTGTTGCCTACGCTGAAGACAAATACCTCACGGCGAGAAGAGAGTGGCAGCATCCTTCCATCAAGCCAGAAGACAGTGAGGAGATCCAATGGATCGGACCACCAGAGAAAGTGAGGTGCATACCAAAGTATGGACATGATTACCGTTGGTCATCGACAGAATTCCTGCCCGATCATCTATAAAGTTGAACGATTGTATACATCCCTCTTTATCGTCATCTCAAACGATGGAAACGCACGCGATGATGATTGCCACCTGCGAGAGAGGATTCAGTTGGTTTAGGTTCTTCACTTGCAGATATGAATCTTGTTTGTCATTGTTTACTGATGGGTCAACGGCAAATTGTATGTCTGCGGCCGGCGGGTAAGCCCAGCGGAAGATTACACATTGTAGACGGACAGAGTACCTCTCTCTCATCTTTCGCAACGGGATCAACGCTGCTCTGCCAGATAGAGCGGCGGAGATGGTGGTCAGTCTGTCGATGAACAAGAAGCTTCGGGTTCTCATCCTCATTTTCATCTTCGGCTGTATCTGTATGGTGCTCAGGACACCAACCACCAAAGCACCAGCCCCAGACCACAATTTGGTCTTCATACCACCAGAACATCTGAGTGCCAATTATACCGCAGCCGCATTAGAACTTCAATCGACCGAAGCCGCGTTACCTATACCGACAACTACACCTGACGCTGCAAGTTCAAGCCCCAATACAAACCCGAATGCAACCAAATCAGAGGGATCCAGTCAACCTTTCTCGGTTGCAGAGGCACAAGCACACATGATCTCACTGTTGACGAAAGCAAGAGACGGACAGGCGCCACAGATGATGAAGTGTTACGTCGAAATGGGGGATCCAGCGTTGGAGAAGCGATATGGCTACCTGAGACAGAAGTCATTCAAAATCCTCCTGGGTGGAAACACGTTCAACACAGAAGAGCTACTACCGACACAGATCCAATCGATCACCCATCTGATGTCATTCCTGAGGAGTGATACCATCCATTTCGGTGCCTCCATTCACGAATCAGGATCGAGAGACAAGACGGGAAAGATACTCACCGATGCACTGGCACCTCTATTTCGGTACTTCGGGGTGCCCGATTCAGAGATCTTCATCACGACCAATCCAGTGGGGCCAGATTGGCACAGAGACCCCGATAAGAGGATTCCACTCCTGGCCGAGTTGAGAAACCTCGTCGTATCCCATCTCAAGACGAGCCCCGTCCAATATGACATCATCCTCTTCTTCAATGATGTCTACTACTGCATCGATGACCTCCTCGAACTCGTTCACCAACATTTCAACCAACAAGCCGACATCACATGTGCCACCGATTGGATCCACAAGGGACACTTTTACGACACATGGGTCGCGAGAGACATAGAAGGCAACAGTCTCTGGACTTACATGAAGGAACCGATACCATTCAACCTCCACCCTCCTTCTAAGACGAGATTTGAGCAGAGACTTCCGGTACAAGTGTACTCGTGTTGGAATGGCATGCTCATCTTTGACGCCGCGCCATTCAGAGAGAGTAAGGTCACGTTCAGAGATGCGGATCCGAAGAAGGGAGAGTGTAGAGAATCTGAAGCGAGTAGGATATGTAAAGGTGAGATCAGTTCAGTTGATGTCGCGATCACGATCGATCGTGGATGTACTATGTCATCGTCATGTGTGATCGACATCGCTCATCATGATGTTCACATCACACGATCGACGTCACGATCATTGTGATCATCACGATCAACACCATGATCAGCATGATCACCATCATGCAAATCGATCATCATCATCATCTTTCATCAACTGATGACCTCCAGATTTCTGGATCATAGGCAAAGGAAAAGTTCAAATGCTTCCATCTATCTCCATCGCCTACAAGCAGAAAGACTACCACGAGAGACGAGAGATCAACGGCCCAGAGAAACCCATTGTAGACAGCGAAAAGATCGACTGGAAGCTAGAGAAACCGAAGAGAGTGCAGTGCATCTCTTACCAGGGCAGTCGAGTGGATTGGGGATCGGACGTGTGGACGGAGAATCATCTGAGGAAGAGAAAACGACACGGATTATAAAGATGAAAGAGATCAGGATCACTCCTCCGCAAATCTTCGCGAACAAACGCGGGAGGATCTTAAACCCTTTTGGACTGGCAAGATCGACCGCCTGGCCGGAGAGGATGAGCTCAAGCATATCGCAACAACGGTGGTTTTGAACAGCTCGCGATTGAAGGACCGAACAAGCTTTGAGAAGATCCTGGAGGGCGAGGTCAGCCACGAACACTTGCACGTCATCTTTTTCGACGAGGCACACTGGGGTATAGACGACGAAGGGCAGATCATGGGCTTCTTCAAGAAGGTACTCGACATCATCAAGGAACTGAAGACAGAGAATAAGAAGCCGAAACTGTTCATCTTGAACGTCTCAGCTACCGCCAAAGTAAGTGCAACAATCCAAGATGGTTGTTAACACATGCAGGTACTTACCACCACTAAAGTATCCGCAAAAACTCATATGGATGACCGGTCCAATTGAGAACGGATTCGAAGTTCTACACAGACACATATCTCGGTATCGATGGGCTCTCTTATCACAGAGACGAGGAGCTTCTATCAGTGCGAAGCCAAACCACGAAGTCTTCCACCGTTGTCTCTCAATACATGAAGGCTTACCGTAGATATGAAGCCGGTAGATGGACCGTAGACGATCCCAGGACGATAGAAGAGAAGATCTTGGCTCGTCTCTTGGAAAAGAAGAGCAAGAATATGGTTCTCATCAGACTCAAGTCGGTGTCTGATGCATCGGAGCTCCACAGCTTCTTCATGCGGAGGCAGACGCCATTCAGTGTGATCCATTACCAGGAGGAATCAACCTACAAGCTGTCCAATTTCAAGAAGAAGGCCACACTGCTCATCGTGGTGGACAGACTGCGCATGGGAGAGCGTCTACCCAAGAACTGTGTGGCATACGACGTTCGTTCCAGATACGGTCCGAACAGCAACTGGAGTACCTGGATCCAAGATGTCGGAAGATGTGCCGGACACAACAAGAGACCAGCTGACGTTTACTATAGCCACGACAGAGACTACCGGACGAAGCTTCACAATCTCCTAACGACACGACGCGATCCCGTCAACCAGAAGAACGCCAAGCATCCCATCTTGACCTTAAAGAAGCTCGCACCATACTCCCTCATCTTGGATGCTGAGCCACAGATCGGAAAGACAGGAGTCATGCTGTGGCTGATTCATCTCCTACACCATCATCACGTTAGTCAGAGGTGAAGACAATCTCCGACACAAGATCTGACCGCAACAGAGTCGATTTGAATGCGACAATCGATCTAGGTTCCATGATGGATAGACTCAACATCGATACAAAAATGCCTGTCGATGATTGGGATGACATCACAGTTCCACCAGGCTGTGAAATCGTTGACAAGGGAGAACATCTACAACTAGAGATCACAGGACTGACAACAGACAGGAGGAGAAGGCCAATGCATGTTCCTGTCTACGGCATGTCAGCATCCTGATTTTCAGGACAACATCGAAGCAGGTGCAAAGAGACTCCGCCGACAAACGATGAGATTTCTAGAGGACACCAATGGGAGATGGGAGGGTAACGATGGCCCAGTCGATATCAATCAGTTCCTTAAAGGAGAGAGCCTGGAAGACCACATCAACACTTACTCACAGTATGATAAGGAGTGGGTCATCACGTCCGTCGTATCATGTCCTCAAGATTGCAGTGGAGATCACATCGAGTTGGCAGCTATGGCTCAACACTTCGACATCAAATTCGAGATCTACAGGCAAGACGGAATGACAGTGGTCGGCAGTGGAACTCGTGTAGTCCGCTTAGCACACAAGGGAGTGCACTACAGGGCCGTATTACCAAGGAATTAATCAATTCCACCCTTCTTATAAACATCACGACACATGAATTCCGATATATCCATATCGCGATCATCGTCTCGTCATCACATCCTCTCTTCACATCATCATCTGCATGACACAATCCAAATGCATTCGTGCTCGTTGTTTCGTTTACTTCCAGCTCGTGCTCTTACACTTCCTCCCTCCCAGAAACTCGAGCCGAGCCACCCTTCTCTCCTCCTCCGAGTCAGTTCGCCACCTTCTTCGGCCCGAACGACGTGATCTTTCCTATGCCGATGGTCTTTCCTTCGTCTCTCACGGTGAATCTTCCCAATTGAGCGACATCGGCAAACAACTCACAGGGGATGGGTTGGGCCATCTCGATGATGGCGCGGCAGACTTGACCCGCCTTGACCCATCCTGGCTTCTTCTTGATGACCTTACCGGTCTTGTCGAGCTGAGAGAGGAGGACCTGCACGTGTCATCATGATGATGTCTTTAGAGGATGTGATGTGATGACATGTGATGTGATTCGTGATGTGATGGGTCGCATGACAAGTAGCATCATCATCATGATGACTTTAGAGGATGAGATGAGACTCACAACGAGGGTGAACTCTTCGACTGCAGTGTGGGTGTGCAAGACAGCCTTGTAACCTGCAGAGAAGATGGGCTTGTGGGGTAACAGCTCCACGATGGCCAGCTGGCATTCGAATTTGGTCACGCAGGGTACGGGGTTGATTCTGTCCGATAGAACGTAACCTCTGTGAATGCCTTCTTCTTCAACTCCCTTCAGCAAGATGCGAATGTTCTCTCCGGGCAGAGCTCTCCTGACGCTGTCGTTCTCGTCCAAAAAGATCTGTTGAACTTCAACGGGGACCTGTGGAATTCATTTAGCCTCCACACGTTTCCATCGATGATTCACCCTTCCAGGCATGACGTACAAGTTGTCACCCTTCGTGATGGTTCCGGCTTCAACCTTACCGAGCGCCATGGTGAATCCTCTGTCCTTGTACTTGTCAATGATGGGAATTCTCAACGGAGCGTTCGGGTTTCTGTCGATGGACTTGAGCGCATCGAGAGTGCCCAACAGGCCGAGGCCAGTGTACCAGGGGACGAGGTCCTTCGGTGGATCATTCACCACACCGAGACCCTTGAGACCTGAGATGGGAACGAAGAAAACGTCCGTCTTCGTGTTGTATCCGGTCTGCTTCATGAAGGGGCTCAACTGGTCCACGATCTCGTCGTATCTACCGCGGTGAGATGGAGGACTCGTTCTCGTTCGTCACCTCTCCTTCGACCAGTTCACGGTGTCGTCATCCATCTTGTTGATGACAACGATGATGTACTTGATGCCGAGGGTCTTAGCCAACATGGCGTGCTCTCTGCTCTGTCCTCCACGATTGAAGCCGGTCTCGAATTCTCCCTTTCTGGCGGAGATGACCAAGATGCCGACGTCGGCCTGCGATGCGCCTCCGATCATGTTGGGCACGTAGTTCTTGTGACCTGGAGCGTCGAGGATAGTGTAGCGCTTGGCTGCGGTCTCGAACGTGGCTCTTCCGACCTGCAGGTCCGTGAGTCGAACACCAACCATGATGTCACATCACCTCTACGGTCTTTCCCTTGGCTCTCTCCTCCTCGTTCGTGTCGAGGATGTAAGCTAAGAACCAACTCTCACGGTTCTTCTCCTTCGATTCTCTCTCATATTTTTCGATGGTTCTCTTGTCGACCTTTCCTGTGGCAAAGAGGATCTGACCCGAGATGGTGGACTTTCCGGCATCGACGTGACCGATGAAGACGACGCTGAGATGTTCTCTCGAATCTTCGACTCTCTCTCTCTCGACGACTTCGTCTTTTCCATCTTTGCCTCCATCTTCACGTAACAACTCCTCCTCCGTGATGCCTTCTTCCTCGGCGATTCTCTTCAACTCCTTTCTCTCCTCTGGAGATGGAGGTCAGATGACATTGAATGGATGTATGATACGGAGTTGAGGAACATTACCTTCGGTGATGGACTCCTCCTCTTTGATGGACAACTTGGAGGCGGCTTCCTCCACCTTGGCGACGGTGGGTGCGGGCTTCTTCTCCTCCTTGTTCACGGAAGCAGCAGGCTGAGTGGGTGGTGACTGCTGAACGGGCGAGGCGGCGGGCTTCTCTGCGACATCCTACGTATCGTGTGAATAGACCATCATTTATCGAGTCCTATCTCACCTTGGCTCCCAAGACAAGGACGGCTGGCTTGGATGGAGCAGCTGCAGGTTGAGCAGCGGGTGCAGATCCAAATCCTATGGAATGTGAATCAATGAACGAAAGACTCGAATTCCATTCAAATGGAGATCACTCACTGGGAACGAATGTGCTCGCGTTGGGATTCATCGATGGTCGTGTGACTGATGATCACAAAAGGAAAGATAACGGAAAATGACACCTTGTATCTACAACGCTATCACGCTTCAGGTAAGCAACATGAGCATTCTGAGAAGATGAAGAATCCTTTGCAGAAACTGAGAATGATCCCTTAAACAGCACATACAGGGTTGGCCTATCATAGTGATGTGTGAAATAGAAGAGAAGGAATTGTCGTATATTTTCATGTGTTTTACAACGATGTGATCTCAGATCAATGACCTGAGATCATGCTGGCGGGGCATCGTACGATCACAAGCTCATCATTCAACCTTCGATCGATTCTTCCAATCCATCGACCGACAAGATCTTTCTCTTGTGTTAAGACTCTTCGATACGCTCGAGTTACATACATCGATCCACCCATGACATCCAACAATTCAAACAGACAGAGACACGAGAAGAAAGTTCGACCTTCACTGACCGCTCCATCACCACAGTGAGATCATTAACCGATGGACAGTGGTTTGTGATAAGATTGACATCAAGCAGGTTCGCTGGCATCAATGCAGGATTCGAGAATAAATTGAAGAGACGTTTCGCTCTCGTCACGGCATACTGTGGAACATCATACAACGGTGACCCCATCCCGTTCCAAATCTACATTCACTCATCCATCCAGGTCTGCAAATGAATCCATCCGATACGACCCGAAAGAGTGAAGACAACATAGACATCACATTGCATCTCACATCGTTCTAGCCGTAGAGGGCGAGATCATGATCGCATTACAGAAAGCGGGGCTGGTCAAACCTTCTAACACTCACCCCAAACAACTGGGTTGGAACCGAAGCAGTCGAACCGACAGAGGGGTGAGGACCTCACTACGCACGATGTCTGAAGAAGAGCCAGGTGCATGCGATCAAGATGGTCGTGTCCATGAAGTTAGAGATGGACGGAGACACTGTCAATCGAGATCCTGCGGGGCTAGAACTGTCCGAGAGAATCAACGCTCACTTGCCCGATGATGTTCGCATAGCGGCTGCTCTGAAGGTGATCTGGATCGTGCGAATGCATATGAGAAGAACGAATGAATCTCATCTCAAGCTTTCAATCGTCATCACTGATCGTGATCACAATTATTGATCATCACAATCGGCAACAATCATCGCGATCATCGATCACGATCACATGAGAAGCTAAATAGTTCAGGTTCCCAGACCTTTCGACGGCAGAAGAGCCTGCGTCCAGAGGACATACAAATACCTCCTCCCCGCTCGATACATCCGCGAGAGCAAGTGAGATCCCATCGAAATCTCCCCACTCACCCCCACAGCCTCACCCTCCCCGAATTAGAACAGACGATGAATTATTTCTTGGGCACTCACACCTTCCACAACTTTTGCGGTAAGAGGACACCTACGCTTGAATCCATGCAGAGAGCAAGAGACACTCGTTCTCCATCTGATGTCCACATCTACGAAGAAGTGAAGGCGTCACGCTTTGTAATGGTCTGACGTTGGTAGGGAGCAAACGACGAATCGAGTGATTCCGTTGTAACGAGAAGAGAATACAAGCCGAACATGTCGAGAGAAGAAGAGAGGGACAGCTTCGTAGGGGAGAAGACTTGGGTGAGAACCATCAGGGAATTCTCCGTGGCGGGTGCGTAACGTACGTACGTAACGGGGTGTAACGTGATAGGTCCGGTGGAGGTCAGTGGAGGGGAGTGGTACGTCTTCACCATCACTTCAAACTCCTTCCTCTACTCGATGATCAGAAAGATCATGACTTGCATCATTGCCGTTCTCAAGGGCATCGTACCCCCTCTCTACCCTAGTACGTAACTCGAAATCTCCACGACAACTGACGTGGTCAGAGGTGGCTCTGGATTCACCCTTCCACTTTGCCATACCCCTCGCCCCGGGAGAATTTTTGTACTTGTCAGATAACGTCTTCTCTCTGTCGAAAGACTCTGGTGCCTTGTTACCTTACGTGAACGTCGGTCTTCATTTGGACTACACGAGAGAGCAGAGAGACATCTACGAGACGCAAGTCAGAGTGAGATGGAGATGAGAAGGTGTCGAGAGTTGAACGGAGACAGCCCGTTTTGGAAAAGTTGAGAGAGAAGGCACCGGCTGGAACGGTGGAAGGGAGGACGGAAGCGTTCGAGAGGGACGTCTTACTGCCGCACATTGCATCATTGGATCGGGATGGAGATCTGTTTCGTTCTTTCGATCGAGACGCTCTTTGGTATTGTAAGAATGGGGATTGGGAGGAGCTGCTACCTCTTTATTACGGTGGGGAGATGATGGTGAAGTGAGACGGTCGATGATATGGATGCAGATTTCGAACCGAAATACGAGAGTATCGTGAAGAGGAGAGAAGAGATGAAGAAGATGAAACAGAAGATGAAGGAAGAGTCTTCATCTGAAGGATCAGGTGAAGAGGGAGAGAAATAAAAGGACGAATAAAAGATTTTTTGGAAATGGATTGAGATTGAACACTGACGTCAAACAATGGACACGCTCATCAACAAAGACATTAGCAAGGAATTGAGGAAGAAGGAGAAGTCAAAGCCTTCACCCTTGATCGACCCG